>CAIGRB010020624.1:0-19367 GCA_903798255.1 Fraxinus quadrangulata
ATAATTTTTAGAATAATTAAAAATCTAAAATAACTTTAAAAATAAGAAACCTTTTTTTCCTCCTGACTCTTGTCTAGGCTCGTAATGTTTGAAATTTAATCTCAACGACTAGTCACACTTTATCCCTTTTAAAACACTAATGTTGTTTGGTGGGCTCAGGAAATTACACTCTCTATATTCATTGCTTTTGTTCAAATGAACATTGACAAATCTCGTGCGTTTTAGTTACAAACTAATTTGAATGGGATGTAAACTACACGGGGGATCGCCTTAATTTTTATTTTTTGCTTCTCTTTCTCGTTTCTTTAAGATACATATTATGTTTCCTCTTGTATTTGTGAATGGGCTACGAATGCTAAAGCATCTCACCGGGAAAAATTCATATCTACCCAATAAATTTAAAAGATTCCATAAAATAGTAATAATTAATTGAATGTTTCCATTGTAACAAGCATCTCACCTGCTTGTAATATCACCACTTTACAAAGTTTTTGGATTCATTGTTTCCCTTAAAATGTTTATTCCCGTCAATAGTATGTGATTTTCATCTCATACATGACATGGTATTATTGTTTGTGTAATGTCGCATGACATTTGTTCCTTTATTGAATCCGTGGAAGATGGACGATTTGGGGGTAGCCATAAACGATTTGTAGCTTCGCCTTTGGTTTGTATAATAGCTGATCTGTGAATTTTTTGTGTTTGATTCTCGATTTGCATAAGCACCTTAGATTTATATAGAGACTAATAAACCCTAAAATCCCCAAATTGCAGTGGGTATACAATTCTTCGTATACAAAGATGAGGATTCTGTGCTATGGATTGGGGGCTTTTATGAATCAATTCTGAAGAAGATGAATTTGGGTAGAGGATGATTGCTGATTTTGGGTGTTTTAGCAATATGGTATTAGGCACTTGTTTGTTCTTATTATTTCAAAAATATATTTTCTCTCTAAAATCACACATTTTTCAATAAAATAATATTACAGCAAACTCACAACTTTTCATTGTTTTTTAACCACACATTCTTAATCAATCTACTATTCAAAAATACATTTTTTACAATAATGTGAATATTTTCTTAAATTAATGTACCCGGTGTAATTTCCTCTCATCCTCTAGATTTATATTTATTGTTACTTATTTCTTGCTGTGATCGATCATCCCGTAACCCGTATTAATGGACTTTGCACACAACTATACATTGGATTTGATTGCATTGTTCCAAGTAACACAATTCACTACATTGACTTTTGCATGCTTAAATAAAAGAGCCAACATGTCGAGTACTGTTCATTTTGAAACATTTTCGTAAGTCCAAATTGTCCATATCCATCCTCTACTATTTACATCAACTGCCCCTATCTATCTTCCAATATTCCCATGTGGGTTAAGGGTAATTTGGATTCCTATAATTGTTGACTTAAATATTTCCCTATTATAATAGATCATTTTTTAATCAATTTATATGCTTACAATTGTTGACTTTAATATTCTCATACTGTACTAGATCTTTTTTTAATCAATAAATACTACTCCGCATAGTACGGGTACTTGCTCCGCCCACAGCCATTGTGAGGCCACACTGTCTAGACTATTTTTTTTAAATATTAATATTACAGTGTAGATATAGTTAAACACATAAAATTAACGCATCTTAACAAAATCATCCTCATTGAAAACACAACTTGATCTATATATATACTTCTCATTTTGTAAATTTATAATTTTGTAAATTTATACAAATATTTAATAATTCATAATAGATATTTCTAAACAATATTTCTAAATTCTTCTTCCACTGCCAAGTGCTCCATATATAATTTCTAATATATTAAATATTTAATAATAGATCGTTTCTACAACATGCTAATTTTACCAAAATAAATTATGCTCCTATTATTAAAATTAAGAGTACATTTTTTTTTTGTCTTAACTATAGAAAATTAAACATATTCACTGTGTTTTCAACTTGCCTTCATTTATTTTTAATTTGAAACTTATAGACCATATCAACAATTCCAATTCCTATTGGCATAACCAATTTTGTACTTGTAACTTCAAAATATTTTTAACAAAAGATAAAAAAAAAAAAAATCACACTGATTTATTAAATACTATTACGATTTATTCATTATACTTATTTTTAACTTAAATAGTATTTTATATGTCAATTGTTTTTTCATCTTAGTTTATATATCTTTAATATAGACATTCATATATAAATTCAAATATTACTCCATTAACTTATATTTCATAACATCAAATATTACTTCACTAATTTATAGAGTATATTATTCATTTAATTAATGAGGATATTTGTGCCCATCAATAACTACAATGATTGACTTTACAACCCAATGTACAGCCTCTATGCCTTTTAGAGGACGGCAAAAGGTAAACCACAATTTCTTGTACATGTTTTAGCCAATTATCAAATTCAACTTTGCTACGTTAATTCTTTACCAACTGTCAAGATATTTTGTATCCCTTCTAAAACATATGCTTATTTAAGGTTAGAGAAACTGCAAAAGAATATAGATTTCTCTTGGCTTAGAGAAACTACAAAAGAATATAGATTTCTCTTTGTAACCATAATACAGAATTCAGAGATACAATACAGTTCGCACTTTGTCCTACATCTTCTCTACTTAAGGGTACACGAACTATTTAATTATACACTATTCAAATCGCCCACCGAAAGAGTAAAATTACGCTGAAGCTATTCATATTTGTTCTTCACTGAAGAAATCTTTTTATATCCAAAATAAATCTTTTGGATTGTAATAGTTGATAGAAAATAGTGAGATAAATAACATTTTACTCATTTTAATCTCTCTGCAAGTGCTCAAGTATACATTTCGCATTTGAAAGTAATTTTAATATATTAAATATCCCAACCACTTCATACATATTACCTACATGTGACGATTGTAAACATTGTGGTGCAAAAATTTTTTACAGGGAAAGCAAATACTTTTGTTGTTCTGATAGAAAAGTTTATCTTTGTATACTTGATTCACCCTTTGAACTGTACAATTTATTTACGTCCAAAGAACCTACAGCGATAGAATTCAAGAAGTTTATAAGAGGATATAATAATCATTTCGGTTTTACTTCATTTGGTGTTAAATACGATGTGACGCAGAGCTTTATCAACGTTTCTTTAATACTCATACAATATCTCAAGTAGCTGCTGTATGGGTTGAGGACACTGAAAATACTAATGTTCGCGTTCGTAATATTATTATATATGGTCATTCTAATGATACGCATATAGTTCATTATTATTACGGTTGTTATGATCCTCTGCAGTATCTATTACTTTTTCCATATGGAGAATCTGGTTGGCGTGAAGGAATCAAGAGATCGACAATCACCCATGGTCAACCTACTTCTCAATTCTTTGCTTTACCTTCAACAGTTACTTCTGCAACTCAATTCATTGAACACGAGAATAAAGGTTTGTACACACATTTCGCTCTTCATTTCCATCATTTGTTCGATACACATGCTATAAATAAATGATCGATTTGTTTTTGGCAGTACTTCTTACAATGAAGCATCGATCCCAAGTTTCCTGCCGAGAATATTATTCATACAAATTAGAAATTCGGTCTTCCAGTAAGTCTGTTTTGCTTCATAGTGGTAGATTACTACAACATATTGTTGTAGATATGTATGTTAAAATTGAAACTGCAAGGTTAAACTATTTTCATAATAACCAAAAACATATTCGAACTCTATCAGGGTATTGTAGATACATGGAGAGACGAGAGGTTGTGACATTGGAAATTTTTTTATTTTATCACAATCTTTTACATGTGGCTCTAGAGATATGCTCAAGAGATATATGGATGTTATGGTTATTGTTCAACGGTATGGAAAATCAGATATATTTTTAACTATTAAATGTAATCCAAATTGGTTGGAAATTAGACATGAACTACAACACAATGATGAGATTCAAAATCGTCCAAATTTAATTACACGTATCTTTAGAGCAAAATTAGAAGAATTGAAAGATGATTTATATAAAAAAAATATTTTAGGGCTTGTCATTGCACATATATATAGTATCGAATTTCAAAAACAAGGTCTTCCTCATGCACACTTTCTATTGATTTTCTAGCCCGGCCATAAAATTTGTTCTGCTGTAGATGTTGATAAAATAGTTTGCTGTGAGGTTCCTGACAAAAAAAAAATCCTTATCTTCACTCCATTATTGTCAAACATAATATGCACAACTCATATGGCGACAACTCATATTCCAAAAATGTATGCATGGACTCTAATACAAAATGTAAAAACAAATTCCCTAGAGATTATTGTACTTCTACTATATTTGGCGACAACTCATATCCTTTCTATAAACGTCGCAATGATAGTATCAATATTAAAGTTAGAGGCCAAATGTTAGACAATCGATGGGTCATACCGTATAATTGTTATTTGAGTGCAAAATTTTATTTCCACTTAAATGTTGAAGTATGTTCTTCTATTAAAGTCGTAAAATATTTGTATAAATGTGTGTACAAATGGCATGATCGTATCAATTTCTCAATTGCTCCATCTAAAACACTTAAAGAAATCGATGAAATTTCTATTTACCAATCTGCTAGATGGATATCTCTGCTTGAAACAATGTGGAGGATTTTATCGTTCAATTTAGCCGAAATTCATCATACTATTTATTTTTTACAACTTCATCTTTTAAATCATCAACGAGTATTATATGACGAAACAACTGATTTAACTACTATTATTGAGAATGAATATACAAGATGAACAATGTTAACAGAATTTTCTAAAGTCAATGAAACAAATGAATTTGCTCGTACATTATCATATCGAGATTTCTCAACACATTTCGTTTGGAATTCATTTAAGAAAATTTGGGTCCTTAGGAAGAAAAATACTGTTGTAGGACGAATTATTTCAGCAAATCCATCTGAATGAGAACGATATTTCTTACGCATACTTCTTAATCATATTCGAGGTCCAAAATCATTTCATGATTTGCGAACTTCAAATGGACAAACTGTAAATACATATCACGAAGCAGCTCTTTTACATGGTTTGTTAAGCGGAGATAATTATTGTGAAGAATGTCTATCTGAAGCTATTGTTTACGAAATACCTACTTCTTTAAGACGTCTATTCGCTACCCTTCTTGTACTCTGCAATCCTGATCATCCAAAACTACTATGGAATAAATTTAAAACTTATCTGACTGACGATTATATACATGAAAATAAACCTCCATATGTTACTGAATTACAAGCATTGGAACACATCAATTCTATTTTAGAATCAATATGTAAAAACATTAATGATTATGAAATAGTGCCCTTCAATGTCAATATAAATGAAACTGAAAGATTGACGAAAATGATTGCAGAGGAAACAACAAATTTGGATATAGAAGGGGATTACGCTTGTAACATAAGTTTAAATAATTATCAACAAATTAAATATGATACTATCATGGAAAAGGTAAATTCTAATTCAAGTTCAGTTTATTTCATCGATGGTCCAGGAGAAACATGTAAAACTTTTTTATACTTTTATTGTCATTGTCCTATGTTTTTTATGTACTAAATCCTAGCTTAAGTTGCATTTTATAACTGAAGTAAAGTATGGTCTTACAGTAATATTGTGGGCTATCATATGTGTAAGGTGGTAGTAGGTAGAAAGAGTGGTTGGTTAGACACTTTTGTGATGTAAAAGAATGATGGCTGCTATATATATTTTTAGCTGGTTTCTTGCTCTGTAACGTATGAATGAAAGTTGATATTTTCTTCCTCTTAGAGTTCAAAACAACAATAGAATGTCTTGTTTTTAAGCTGCTCAACCAATTTGGATCCGCATCACTCATAAAGTACTGTTAGATTGAGGATGGAGCCATCATTTTTAAAATAGCTTTTGTACTTCTTCATGCTCAGCAGGCGAACAGATGCATATGTTGAGTTGTTCTATGGTAAATTCTACCCATATTGGTGCTTACATTAAGGTATTACTGTGAAATGTTTGAATTTCTACATCTGATGATCAGACCTTTGGAGGACTTGACCCGCATCGGAAAGATCTTACTTCTAATAATGCAGAGAATCAGTTAGATAAAAGCTTGTACGCAGTGTCTTAATTCCTAAGACCTTTTTGGATCTCCTTATTGAAAGCTTACCAAATTCTGGGGGAAAAACGAAGAGTGTGCAGACTCCATCCGGATGTTTTTTACTTCCCGGAGAAGACGAAGATCTCGAAATAAGTAAAGTAAATATAGATTTTTCTATGTTGTAATAAAACAACAATGATTTTCAGGTGAAGTTATTGAATTTTTATTAATTAATTAATTAATTAATTTTTATTTTTTTAAATGCCAGATAATATGACTATTTATTTGATTTTTTCTGCTTAAATAAACAAAACACTATTTTTAAAGTCTGGATCTCGTATTCATTAAATTGAAACAATTCTTTATCTCGTATTCATTAAATTGAAACTATGCTTGACTATTCTCCACTTGAAAGTCATTGATTACTCAAGAACTGTATTGATTTGAATAGTCAATACATTGAAAAATATTCAGAAAGATATTCTAGAATCGATTTGATTCTATTTTTGTCAGTTTCCGTTTGAAGAATGGAAGGAGTTCGAAGAGTTCCATGTTCCTTTTTGTGTGTTGGGTGTGTGGTGGGGATTCCCTTCGTCTACCTTCATTTTGCAGCCAAGGGATGAAATGACAGATCAACAATCATTACAAATATTGGGTTATAAATTTCAATGGTGAATTATCATCAAGATTAAATGGAATTCTGTAGGACAAAAGAGAGTGAATGTTGTCACAATACCTTCTGAGAATATACATTCAGTTTTCATATCGAAGCCAGGTCAGGTAAACATGCCCAATAAATCCTACAGCAAATCCAATAGCACTCAGAACAACGACAATTCTAACCCACAGATAGGATATAAATGCCTTTAGTACAAAAGCTTTCCATGAACAGAACCATAAAATGGAGAAAGCATATCCCAATACAGCTCCCACGACTACTTGGCTGGCTGTATGAAGCTGCTGAGAAACCCGCAGCCATGACTGCAAACAAAAACACCCAAAAATCAAAAAATGTCTGATTTTAATGAATGGTAATAAAATATGATAGAGAATATGTTCCCAGACCTTAACTACTTTCAATTTCTCCCAATACTCCCTTAAAATAAGGAAAAGATGATAACAGGTTAACAGAATGACAGTAAATAAACTTCTCATAAGCAAGATATGTTAATATTGTTGAAGGGCCTATAAGCTAAAACCAAAGAGCTGAGGGTGCAAGCATTGCAAGTCTTAGCAAATGTAGGTAATCTAGTTTATAAGAATCAGACTTTGAGTTCTGTTTCTAATTTTTCTCAATGATCAACATTGCTTATTACATAAACTTTCTTCATCACGTGCCATTGCAAACCTGGCATGCAAATCTTGGTACAGATAGGCCCAGCATGGGCCACCTCAAAACCAGGCCATGGCAATTTACATTTCTTGGTAGAGGGAAGGGCAGTGCTCGCTGAAGTCTTGAAAGTGTATCATTTCTCCAAAGTTCCGAATTCATTAATGAATAAGCCCTTATAATAAAATTTATTTTCCTTTTCAGCAGGCTGAAAATTTTAGATGTTATTCCACTCAACTTAACACTACTTCCATCCACTTGCCTATCAGTTTTAGTGCATAAAGCTAGCAGCTACAAATGAAGTCCCAATAAAAACCCCAACTAAAAAAACCTCGGGTGGGTGGATATAGAAATCATAATGCTATCATGATGATTCAAAAGTACTGTGATATTCATCCTTTAGGCACAACAAGTATGTGAAATTCCCCAGATTTCAGTATAACTGCTGTATACTTACAAAATAACACCCAAGAATTAACACAAGCCCATTCAGAGTTGCTGTAAGTCCATTTATCCCGTACCACTCCGCCACTGCAGTGAAGAATACAAGAATGAGGCCATCATATTATAAGGAATCGAAAGATTGCATGAGGAATAATATTCATCTCACGAATGAAAGAATGATATAGAAAATTAAGCAGCAGTCTGCAATTAATTTTAAAATTTAAAACAAATAAACCACATGTATTATAAGTTGACTGAATATAAACCACTTTCCACGACTATATAAAGCTAGATTCTTCAAAGTACATGATGGGGGAAGGAAGCTACAGCGTGCCGGGTATTTAACCAACTACCTTTTTCGTGCAATGCTAACTCATAATCCATAAGTATAAAAGAAAGCTAAACAATTTTGAAATATTCCAATGGCACAAACATGTTACAATTACATATCACATGGTTAAAAGATTATCATGGTAGGAACTATCATGAAGTCACTGAAATTTCTGAGTAACCTGCACTAGAGAATAAAAGAAGTCTAAAGTTGACATCAACAATTGATGACAGTCAATATTTGCGAGATATATCTCATCATCTTTCTATATGTAAAAATATAATTAAAATAAAGAATGGTTGGAAAAGTTTACTTGACAGATTGACAAATGCAACTGCATAGAAGATGGATTGCGCATGTGAAGATGGCATTCCCGGGTCTGATCTTAAGGTAGAAATAGGTCTTTCTTGCTTTAGTACTTTCTTCAATGTGATTGAGAGTATAACATTAAGCACAGAACCCATGAGGGCCCACAATGATTCAGCATCATGCCTCCACAGCACAATTGCACCAAAAAGCACTGCCACAAGCCATTTACTCTGCATGAAGGGTAATAGACGGATGAATTTAAGGAAAGAATTTGAACTACAACAATGGAATTAAAAGCACGATCAATTCTAAAGGCTGAAATAACAATCTTTCATAAAATTGGTCATGAACTTTTCATTCAAGAAGTTGCAATAACACTACCTTCGTTGTTGTTGAAAAATCCTCGAGCCACAAAATAAATTTACACAACAATTTATAAGATAATCACATTAATCATTTTGCTTGAGTAGGAAACTTCAAAAAAATCATTCTTTTCAAATCACAACCCCTTACTTGATATGTCCGGCCACAATTATTGAAACTCTCTTACTTAATGAGGAAGGCTTCTCCATGCAAGAAGAAAACTTGAATTGAAACTCTCTTACTTAATGAGAAAGGCTTGTCCATTAGGCCACAATATTCTCTTATAAATAGGGGATGCATTTGCAAAGAATTAACCATGGGAAAAAAAAAAGGGAGAGAGAGAGAGAAAGATTAGCAAGAGATTTATGAGGTTTTGTTGAGAGTTTGTAAAACTCCATTGTAAATTATATTCATGATAGAAATAAAATTGTTTTTTCCTCTTTTATCTTATTTTTTTAATGATTGGAGAATCACAACAAGTGGTATCAGAGCAATGTTTATCAATTGGCCCCCATAGTTTTGATACAACTCCGATTTTTTATCAAGCATTTGCGAGGTCAAGATGATAATGGAGGAATCTTCAATGGGAGCTATGATCAAGCTCACTGCCACCAATTACACACTGTGGAGGTCTTGGGTAGAAGACCTACTCAGTTGTAAAGATTTGTACGACCCCCTGGAAGCAAAGGTGTGAACCCCAATCCTACCAAGGAGGCGGAGTGGAAGAAGCTAAATAGAAAAACTATCGGTTAAATTCGACAATAATTGATCATAGTGTCTTTCACCATGTGGCACAAGAGACAGATGCATATGCCCTCTGGAAGATTTGGGAGGACATGTACCAGGCCAAGACCGTTCGAAACAAAGCCCTGTTGATGAGGCGTTTGGTAAATCTGAAGTTGAAGAACGGAACTTTAGTTGCTCAACACACCAATAAATTTCAAAGATTGGTGAACCAATTGTCATTTGTAGAGATGCCGCTCGGAGATGAAATGCAAACCTTACTACTTTTAAGTTCTCTTCCTGATAGTTGGAAGACACTAGTAGTATCTCTCAGCAACTTAACCCCTAATGGCAAACTTACCATGTCTATGGTCAAGGATGCCCTCTTTAACGAAGAGGCCAGGAGAAAGGATGTCGACATAGATCAGTCACATGCCTTTGTCACAGAGAATCGAGGAAGACGGCAAGTAGGTATTCGAGGCAGGGGGAGAGGCAAAAGCAAAAGCGGAGCTAGATCCACATATGGAAGGAAGCCTACCTACAAGTGCTACTATTGTGGTATGGAGGGCCACTTGAAGAAGAGCGGTAAAAAAATGCTACGAGAGCAAGGCCAGAACAATTCGTAGCCAAAAAATAAGGAAGGAGAGACACTAGTCACTATTTTTGGGGAGGCAGCTATCTGTTCCATCCATGATGAGATATGTCTTCACGTCTTAAACCAAGATATTGAGTGGGTGATAGATACTACAACATTTTACCACGCCACTTCACGTAGAGATTTCTTCACTACATAAAAAGTTGGCGACTTTGGTGCAGTGAAGATGGGAAATACCAATTCTTCTGAGATCATAGGAATTGGTGATGTTCAGATACAAACGAATATCGAGCATAAAATAACCCTGAAGGATGTCCGACATGTGCCAGATCTTCGACTTAATCTTCTTTCGGGGATAACCCTTGAAAAACAGGGCTATTTTAATCACTTTAGCAATGCCACATGGAAATTAATGAAAGGCTCCATGGTTGTCGCTCAAGGACATATATGTGGCACTTTATACAAGACCCATGTGAAAATGTATACAGATAGTCTCAACATAGTGGAACGTGAGGTTTCTCAAAATTTGTGGCACCAAAGACTCGGTCACATTAGTGAGAAAGGGTTGTCTGCTTTGACAAAGAAGGAGCTAATCACTGTTGCCAAGGAAGCTACGCTAGATCCTTGCAATCACTGTCTATTTGGTAAGCAACATAGAGTCTCCTTCAATTTCTCTTCGACAAGACAATCAGAGTTGCTCAGTCTGGTACACTCTGATGTTTGTGGTCCCTTGGAAGTTGAATCACTAGGCGGTAATAAGTACTTTCTTATATTCATTGATGTTGCTTCTCGAAAAGTATGGGTGTACTTTCTAATGACAAAGGACCAAGTATTAATTACTTCAAATTGTTCCACAGAGCGTGAAACAGGAAAGAAGTTGAAGTGTCTCCGCTCAGACAATGGAGGCAAGTACACTTCTAAAGAGTTTGATGCCTACTGCAGAAGACACGATAATCGACATGAGAAAACGATCCCACGCACCCCCATAACATAATGGAGTAGCAAAGAGAATGAATCGAACAATCATGGAAAAAGTCAAAAGAAAACTCAATATGGCTAAGCTGCCAAAGCCATTCTGGGGAGAGGTTGTGCGAGTCACTTGCTACTTGATCAACAGGTCACCATCAATACCATTGAATTTTGAAATTCCGGAGAAAGTATGGACGGGTAAGAATCCTTCACACCCTCACCTGAGAGTATTCAGTTGTTTAGCCTTTGCACATGTATCCAAAGAGCTAAGACAGAAGCTAGATACAAGGACCACTCCATGCATCATTATAGGCTATGGAGATAGGAATTTAGATATAGATTATGGGACCCAGAGACAAAGAAGGTTATCAAAAGTAGGAACATAGTGTTCCATAAAGACCAAACATTAGAAGATATTGAAAATCCCATAATGTCTCCTAATCCTAAATTCAGTGCTCAGAATATTGCTCCAAACCCAACACCATCACAATTCACCACAGATAATGACGAAATGCACGAGAAAATGCTAGAAGCAGAACAGGAGGAAGAAGAGGTCCTCTCCACCAGAAACTACAGGACCATCACATCAAGATGATGGTGTATCTCCTGAAACCAACAATCCACAACTACGAAGATCTGAACGAAGACGGATTCCATCAACAAGATATTCAGAATTTGAGTACATTATGGTCATTGACAAAGGAGAGCCGAAGAGTTTTCAGCAAGCACAAACCTATGTGGACAAAGATAAGTGGATACAAGCAATGCAGGATGAGATAGAGTCACTGAAGAAGAACCAAACATATGAGTTGGTTGAGCTTCCGAAGGGAAAGAATGTACTAAGGAATAAATAGGTTTTCAAGCTTAAGAAAGATGGCAGTGGAAAGGTGGTGAAACATAAAGCTCGTTTAGTAGTCAAAGGATTTCTACCAAAAAAAAGAATTGACTTTGACGAAATTTTTTCACCTGTTGTAAAGATGGCCTCAATTCGAGATATACTTGGATTAGTAGCCAGTTTGAATTTAGAGTTTGAACAGATGGATGTCAAGACAGCATTTCTTCATGGTGATTTATGTGAAGAAATTTATATGGAGCAACCACAAAGTTTTAAAGTTTCATGAAAAGAAAACTTCATTTACAAGTTAAAGAAGAGTTTGTATGGTCTTAAGCAAGCACAAGGCAATGGTACAAAAAGTTTGACTAATTCATGATGAGTCAAAGCTATAAAAGAACAGCTGCAGATCGGTATGTTTATATTAAGAGGTTTCTAGATAACAATTTAGTTGCTCTTCTATTGTATGTAGATGACATGTTAATCGTTTCTTGGAGCCGTCTGCTTTGGTGAATGATGTATTCACCATTCACAATGGAAATCACAGCTGAAATACTATTTTTGAGAGGGGTCTACAGGATTGGGAATTAGATGATTATGCATTGTTTTTTACCTCTTTGTATGAGGCGCACATTCAGGTTGGAGATGGTGATCGTAGCAGGTGGAGATTGGCACGGAATGGTATATTCTCAGTTCTCTCTTATTTTAGATCCTCGTTAGAATCTGTGCAAAGCTCATTCCCATGGAAGATGGTGTGGCAATGTAAATTGCCTCCACAAGGCAAGCGTTAACGGTGGATAATGTTCGAAGTAGGGGTTTTTGTGTTACCGAGTAGTGTTATATGTGCAAAAAGGATGGGGAGACGATTGATCCTTGTTCATTCATTGCGATGGTGTTCGGTGGCTTTGGAACAGCGTTCTCGTCTCCCAACAGCTAGATTAGGTGATGCCTAGGCGAATTGAAGACGTGTTGCGGGCATGGAGAATGAAATTTCGTGATAAGGATAGTAAGATTGTATGGGATCTTATTTCGGGATGCATTGTATGGTGAGTGTGGAGAGAAAAGAACAATCGCTATTTTAAAGACCAAGCAAGAACAACATAGCAGCTCAGAAAATTGTTTTATCTGACTTTGTATAGTTGGTTTAATACTGCAGTTTCTAATCATATAGAAGGGCTACCTAATTTCATGTCGTTTCTGTCTTGTCTAAATTGATAGTACATTTCTCATGTATTATAATTTGATTTATAAAATTCTGATTGCTTATCAAAAAACATGTTAATCGTTGGACAAAATGCAACAAAAATCAGTCAGCTGAAGAAGGAACTCTCTAAGCCCTTCGACATAAAGGACTTAGGCCCAGCTTAACAGATTTTAGGAATGCACATAACTCGAGATAGGAAGAATAAAAGGTTGTGCTATCTCATGAGAAGTATATTGAACAAGTGATCAAGAGATTCAACATGCATGATGCCAAACCTTTCAACATTCCACTGACCAATCACTTCAAGTTGAGCAACAACTCATGCCCCTTATCCAAAAAAGAGATAGAGGAGATGTCATTGGTACATTATTCTTCAGCAATCGGAAGCCTGATGTATGCCATGGTATGTACAAGACCAGATATTGTTCATACAATTGGCATGGTAAGTCGTTTTCTCTTTAATCCTGGAAAGGAACATTGGGAGGTAGTCAAGTGGATTCTCAGGTATCTTAAGGGTACATAAAAGATGTCTGTGCTATAGAGGAGCTGATCCAATCTTGGAAGGTTATACAGATTTAGATATGGCTGGAGATCTTGATAATAGAAAATCTACTCAGGATTTCTCTACATTTTTGCAGGGGGAGCTATTTCATGGTAGTCAAGACTATAAAAGTGTGTTGCTTTATCCACGACAGAAGCAGAATATATCGCAGCGACGGAAGCTGGTAAAGAAATGTTGTGGTTAAAGCGATTTCTCCAAGAACTAGGAATCAAGCAGAAAGATTATAAAGTACATTGTGACAATCAAAGTGCTCTTGACTTGAGTAAGAACTCAATGTATCATTCTCGGACAAAGCACATCGGCATCCGCTATCATTGAATAAGATAGGTGATGGATCAACAACTGTTAAGACTAGTGAAGATTCACACACATGAGAATCTAGCGGATATGTTAACAAAGGTGATTCCAATGGAGAAGCTAGAGCTGTGCAGAGACATAGCTGGAATGGTCGTCAAATAACAATTGATTTGGATGCGACTAGAGGGGGAGAATTGATATATCCAACCGCAATTATTGAAACTCTCTTACTTAATGAGGAAGGCTTCTCCATGCAAGAAGAAAACTTGAATTGAAACTCTCTTAATGAGCAAGGCTTGTCCATTAAACCACAATATTCTTATAAATAGGGGATGCATTTGCAGAGAATTAACCATGGTAAAAAAAAAAAAAAAAGAGAGAGAGAGAGAGAGAGAGAGAGATTAGAAAGAGATTTATGAGGTTTTGTTGAGAGTTTGTAAAACTCCATTGTAAATTCTATTCACAATAGAAATAGAATTTATTTTTCCTCTTTTATCTTCTTTTTTTTTTTTTGTGATTGGAGAATCACAACATTACTGTGGTCTCACTTCGGTTTTGAATTTTAAAGCACCATATAAGATTCGACTTACAAAAAGTAACACATTGAGTGAAAAAGTTAGACTTCCTAAAAATTGACGGTCTAAATGTGCATTTTCCATTGTTTTTTTCCCAATATAAAAACTATTCCTCTATTCTGGACAAGCAACTCAGGCCTTGATTTTTCAAAGTAATAATTAAACGAAATATCACAAAGTGATGCATAAGTTTCTGAATAAAGTTATTTACATTGAGAGAATTTCTAGCATTTTTCAAATCCTTCCTTTTCTTCCCCATTGTCAAAATCGGGCAACTGAACAGACTTTTGAAGACCAAACAAGTTTAGTTTTCTATCATAGATTATAAAACTAAGCAGATTAAACATTTTTTTAGAGATATCAAGTTATAAAATTGAAATCAATTGAAAAAAATCTTGACTACAGAAATGACAATCAACTCGTTCTCCTTTCCAAATTACAAACATGATCTCCATTTCCACATAAGGTTCAACTGGAAGTATGGGAACCCAGAAACCCCCACACCCACACACGCCCCCTGAGGAATATTTCACAATAGCAATCCATATCACAAGTCTTTTTCCCACTTTTCCATTGACGTTTAAATATGAGTTTTATTGCACATAACCACGCAATACAAATACAGAAATAAAATTAATAACCTGCTAAATAAAACATACTATATACAGATAGTGAACATATTAAAACTTTCATTGCAAATAGACAATTTTCTTACCAAACTATTGAGAGTACCTTCGAGCCCAACAGCTCCAGAATCAGAGGGCCCTTCAATAAAAGCTTCCTGTTCAAAAGATTGAACCCCATTCTCAGTTGTGCTCACAGGGGTTCTCATCGAATCTATCATGGTTTTTGGATTCCGGGTTTTGTTAGCCCAGAAAGCAAATTTTCGGGAAATCACGTTCCCTCGAAAATACAATTCTCCACGAAAAATATTGTTCGAGCTATGAAATCTTTCAGATTGTAGGGTAATTCTGTTAGGGATTGCAATGGGTCTGATTACAGTGACCAAAATCACAGGCATTGTTTTGTGTTGAGTTGCACTTAAATAGCACAACTCTCGGGCTCTTCGAGATAGCTAATGCAATTGTTGATAAGGTTGACTTTTGTAATCAACCCTAAAATAACACAAAAAACGCGTTTCGTGTGTATTGGGGAAAAACGCTCATTAGTTATTTTGACTTTGGTACAAATTGGAAAGACTCTCTCAATGTTTTTCTTGAATATATTTTATCAGGAGCATGTTTTGCTAAGCTAAAAAATGTATAGCTAAGCTTAAGTTCTTATTTGGTGGCCAATTTTTTTAGAAAAAAATTTGGATTTATATGGAAAATACATTCATCTTTTTCATCAAATCACCTTCCATCATCTAAAATTCTGGCAATGCTTCTTACATTATCTTCTAACAAAGTGGTTTAACCCATAATATATATATATATATATTAGAGAAAAAACTCAAAATATTGAATAACACACAATATACTCCACTTTATCAAACACCCCACTATTTGAGGGTCGAGCCCCACCCCACTATCCACGCTTTATTATAAATAATGAGAAACGTTATCTCACATCAGTCTAAATGGAAGTTAAAGCACACCTAAACTTGTTCAATAAATTAAAATACAATATAATTTCATAAAAATAAAAAAAGAAAAAGAAAAACCTCTAGCCACCTGATGATAAATATCATTAATGTTGTTACTGGCTGGAAGTTGAGGTGCAATATCAAATCAAGTTTGGATTTTTTATCCGTTCTTTCCTATCAAACACGCCACAATTTTCTATACGAACTAATTAAACATGCAAGTTACTTCCCCCATCCACCCCGAACACAAACGACACATGTTTTCCTATCACTAACATTATGGACATATCTCTGACTCAGTAGAGCACCCTACTCCCCCACCGACACACACATCCCCATGGCTCTGCAGCTAAAGCACACATGCTTTGGTCCTGTAACATAAATTCTTTCACATAAGAATTCTAACAAGAAGATCTATTAGGCAATGAATTAGTTTGATAGAGCATGATTAAGATCTGTCATTGATAGAATGGCCAAAAACGATGAGAACATGAAACTGTAAGCTCCCAATCAAGTTAGATTACTGAAGCCAGGCATCTATATCACATCATCTTATATCTTTGATACAACCTCGAAGCCGAATAAAGAATTTAAGCATCATAATTCCCTGTGTTATGTTCAATATTGTTATTGGTAATTTTGTGAACAAAAAGGACTTAATTGAACATGTGTAAAAGTCAAGGAGTAAAGTGCAATTTTGTATAGTTGAGTTAGGTGAGTTCGAGTTTGGAAATAAGGAAAAAGTGGCGCTGCAATTTCGCTAACCTCAAGCCTAGCCATCGCTCGAGCGATAGAAACAAAACCATTTTCACTCGCTTATCGCCCAGGTGTCGTTCAATCAACGAACCCTTCGCTCGAGTGACATTGTTATGCGGCTAACCTTAGTTCGCGATTTTGGAGAGTTTTACACGGTCCATACTACTCATACACCTCCAACTATAAATACAGATGCTCTTGCACGAAAATTGGTGGTTGTCTCATTGAACCTCATTGTTATAACATATTCATATCATCGTTTGAGAGATTCAAGAGCACAATTCATTAGTGGAATCATTCATATCATTCTTGAGATCCGACAACCAAGTTTTGGGAAAACATCAAGGTTCATGAATCCAAAACACCTGACTTCCATAACACTTTAAGGAAGGTACTCTCTAAGAAAGTTCTCCTTACTCGAGTAATATTGTTACGCGACTAACCCTAGTTGGAGATTTTGGAGAGTTTTACACGGCTCATACTACTCATACACCTCCAACTATAAATACAGATGCTCTTGCACAAAAATTGATGGTTGTCTCATTGTGCCTCATTGTTATAATATATGTATATCATCTTTTGAGAGATTCAAGAGCATAATTCATTGGTGGAATCATTCATATCATTCTTGAGATCCGACACCAAGTTTTGAAAAAATATCAAGGTTAGTGAATCCAAAACACCTGACTTCCATAACACTTTAAGGAAGGTACTCTCTCGATCGAGTATTGGGTGAGGTAGACTACAAGTACATGAAAAGCACAAGAATTGGAGATTTTTAAAATTCCACTTAAAAGAGACAATTGAAGAAAATCGGGAAGTTTGAAGGAGACAGCGGATCTTGAAAGCTATAGGAAGTATATCGGGAAGTCTAGTGGTGTTGGCTAGACACCATCTAACTGTAGATGATCGGGAAGCTGGTGGGTATAATAGATCTTAGAGATTACAGGAATTACAACAGCGGGAACTAGTGGAATTTGCTATGTTGGAAACGGACTGTAATCCATATTGTCTATAGTGGAGGTAATTGGCTTGGTCCCGGAGTTTTTACCTAGTTGGGGTATCTCCGTCATCATTTTGGTGTTCGTTATTTATTACTTTTTTATTACTGCGGTATTCAAATATAGAATAATTAGACATGTATGCTTATTCATCTAGAAATAATTACAAGTGACTTGTTGCTTTTGATTGATAAATTCCGCACGTATGGTGAAAATTAAAAACAGATAATTAATAAACATTCTGTAAGTTAATAGTAATCCGTAACTTTCACCTTGAATATAGAGGGCAATAAAGAATGACACTACTATTCTTGCATCGCAACAGTAAACCATTACACGGTAAGATTAAAACAATTTAAAACAAGAAAGTATAAAATATTTTATTGTGTTTTTCCTAAACTTTTCAACAATAAACATGATTTGATGGAAAATAAGAATGTGTTTTTTCTAAAAAAAATTTAGGAAAAATTTTAAGATTACGTATAAAATATAGTATGTGTAAAGGAGAAAGGAGAGTACTAAAAGACTTTTTTTTCAAGATTTTCAATAGGGTTATATATGTATAAGAGTATTTATATCACTGTTCAAATGTGTTCCACCAGAAAAATTTATAATAACGCAATATACCAAGATAAGGCCTCACTCGAGGTTTTTAATACCTGAATTGAACTTTTTAAAGGTTGACCTTGAAAGGGTAGTGTACATTCAAATATTTTTCTTCTAAAGACTTTTACAGAATTAAATCCATAACCATAATCAAAATTTAATATCCAAAATATCTATAATATAATCAAAGGCCAAAAAACTTTTTCAAAACTTATTTACGTAAATATGTCAATGATACTTGCTCTAATGAAACGAGAATAATATTATCAATTGGGTTGCAAATAAAACATAAAAAATATTGTTTTGCCAATTCAGGCTTGGGCAGCCATTCTTAGGATCCGTCTAGTGGTGGCAATCGAGCCGAGCGGCTCGTCGGCTCGGCCGCTCGGCTCGTACTGTAACAGCCCACGAGCCGCTCGGGCTAGTCAAAAAACGAACCCGAGCACGAGCCGAGCGGACCGGCTCGGTAATTATCAACATTCAACAATATTATAATTATCATTCATTCATTTCATTCTATTATTATCTTCCTTCACTTCTCAATTTTTATATTGATTTTACTTTTACAATTCATTACACTACTACATAATCTTCATTCACTTCTCAATTCTATATTTCTATTTTCTACATTCTACGTCAAATCTTCAACATTCAATTTCTATTATTAGCAAATGGATGCACGATCATTTGTTGAAAACTTGTTCGGTATGGAAGGCGAAACACCTGCCCAAAATCAAGTTGGAAATGAATTCGCCGGTCTCAATGAATTA
>CAIGRB010020635.1:12812-25658 GCA_903798255.1 Fraxinus quadrangulata
TACTTCATCATACTTTTGTATTTGTTATTTTTCTTATTTAAAAAATTACCAAGAGGCAATATAAGTCTTTTACGCTCTTTTAACAATTTTTTTTTTCTTTGTATGAAAACCGTCATCAAGGACAAAATGTATTAGAATGTTGAAAAAAATGCGATGAAAGAAAGTCTCATGAACATAAATATGACAATTATAGAATATATTAAAAACATTTAATGAAATTAAAATATTGCACACTGATGAGAAAATGTGGTATCAACTTATCAACTATAATTGTTTATTTGTACAATTATTATAACATATATTCAAAACATCAAACAGCCTGACATTATCAATAAAACAAAAGAATATAGATGGTGCAAGCACCTACGTATGGTATAAGTAGTTGTCATTGGCATTACTAAGAAAAATTTACACATAAAATATAAATATAGAATATTAAAAATCAAAATCATCAATGAATATAAAAGACCAAAGTCCCACATAACTGTTTTTTAAAAAAAAATTCTCTTTCCTAATTACAATCAACACTCAATAGCATGAGTTATTAACTAATCCAAAATTGTCAAATGTCTTTTGGTGGAGATAAGTTTCATGGTCCCTTTGTTTCTTCTTGGAACTTGTTTAATTTTTGCATATAAAAATTGATCAGTAATACCATACAAATCACATCAATGCTTCAGCATAAGATACAAGTAAACAAACTGTGCGGAAATCTTTAAATTTACATTTTGCATTTAGAGGAAAATAATGGGATTTATGTTAATTTTTTTGTGCAAATGATGTGTTACTACAAATAAGAAAAGTTACCTAATTAGTAGGTTAATTGTTACTGAAATGGGTTTGGAGCGTTTTTTGTTTTGTAGGTTTAATGGTGTTGAATTTTTGACAAAATTCATGGGGAAACGGCTGATGTTTGTAGGGGATTCATTGAGCCTTGACCAGTGGCAATCACTCACATGCATGCTTCATGTGGCAGTACCAGAAACCAACTACACCTTGAGAAGGATAAACAACCTTTCTATATTCAGGTTTCCGGTAAAGATTCGGCCTTGTTTGATTTTGATAAAAATCAAATTTTTAGTAAATTTTATAAAATTTGATATAATGTATGGTTGAAAAGCTGTAGTTCCTATGAAATATGTGGTTAAAATTAGTTAGTTTTGATTTAAACTTTAATTAGCTTTTTTTTTTAGCTAAACGAAATAGGGACTTATTGTATTTTTACTTATGTCTTAATTGCAAGCGGTAAGGGTAAAAAAAATTTAAGAACATATTTTCGCTTGTCGTATATATAAGTCAATGCGGAATATGTGTGATCATAGTTAAATAGATAAGACAAGAAATGAGAACATTCACCGATG
The DNA here is from genome assembly GCA_903798255.1 of Fraxinus quadrangulata. Classification (NCBI taxonomy): domain Eukaryota; kingdom Viridiplantae; phylum Streptophyta; class Magnoliopsida; order Lamiales; family Oleaceae; genus Fraxinus; species Fraxinus quadrangulata. The sequence goes on from CAIGRB010020635.1 coordinate 14,174, forward strand.
TGAAATTAATGATGTTGATTGAAGATAAATTGAGGGAGATAAGACTTGGGTGGTTTTGGCCTATTTTACATGGAGTACCTAAGAAGATTTATATTAATAAGAATATATTAATCTTAGTGGAACAAGGCAAAAGATGGAGGGTAATCAAAACTAATAGGGCTTATTGTACTTCGAAAGTAATTGCTCGAAACTTCAAGTAGATTTACTATTGAGACAAATATGCGGTGAAAAAAGATTCATATAGTCGATTTGCAAAAAATGTGGGGATGAGACTTAGGTTATTATATATATTGTTGTTGCAAAAATTGGAAATGTCATGAATTTTCTTTGTGCTCACTACTCACAAAATTACATTCAACGAGTAAAATGCAGACGTATAATGCTTCATTCATGTTCTATCGGAATGCATATCTAGTGGATATTGCGAATGAGACAAGTGGGAGGGTTTTGAAGCTTGACTCCATCAGTACTAGTAAAATATGGGATGGCATGGACGTGGTGATCTTCAACTCGTGGCATTGGTGGCTTTACACTGGGAGAAAACAACCGTATGTACACCTTTTCTTACTTTATCGCCATTACTCGATCGTTTGTATCATATATGCAATAGATCCCGATTCACGAATTTCTCAATTTGAAAAATTTATAAATGGTTTATAAAGATGAATAGTAATGAGTTCCAAAAAATGTGTAGATAATAATAATAAATCGTAGTTATAGTTATGTAGTTAAAATTAATATTTGACCCATTTTATAAATCATATATTCAAGTGGAGGCTTAGAAAAAGGAATTGAACTGACACTTTCAAATTCATTACATTCACTCACCTATTAATCTAGATGCGTTTAAAATATTTTCAGTACATTATAAGTTAATAGCAAGTACAAAACTTCATAGGCAAACAAGTTATAAGATTGTTTTAAAATAATATTTTTATTGCTAGTTAAAGTTTTAAATAAGTTACTTATTTTAAACTAATCCTTACCTTAGTATCAAATAAGCATCTTCCTTATAGGTGAAAAAAAAAAACACATCTATCCCAACATGTTTATAAACAAAAATATTCTTAAAAGTACGTCTTTAATGTATCTTATAAACTAAGCCAAACACGAGATGAGCCCACTCTCAATAGATTGGACAAATTTACAAACAAATTTTTGTTTAGTTCGGCTCTGCACAAAACATTACTTGGGTTGAATCAAATTTTAGCATGTATGGTCGTGAATTGATCATGTTATTAATGTCTAGTCTAACATATCAAGTACGTTTGTTTTTTTGTTCGGAATAAGTTCTCTAAACATGAGTTGATTAATTTTTCTAATTGTTCAGTTGGGAGATGATTCAGTATGGGAATACTACGTTCAAAGACATGGATCGTCTGTCTCTTTATGAGATAGCACTGAATACATGGGCGAAATGGGTAGACTCTAATGTAGATCCAACAAAGACAAAAGTGTTCTTTCAAGGGGTTTCTCCAGATCATGCCAGGTTAAATATCTTCTCGAACGATCTTATTTCTGTCCTTTAGTAACCAAGAAACTATTTTACTAACGAATATTTTTCTTTCTGCACTTGCTCATGCTTGTTTTGTTTTGAATTTACAAACTCAGCATGCCGTACATAAATGCCACGAACTGCCAGAACCAAACGCAACCACTGCAAAATCCAGGGGATCCTCATCCAGCAGAATTTGTACTGGAGAAAGTATTAAAAGCAGTGTCCAAACCAGTCTATTTGCTCAACATTACTACCTTGTCACAGCTAAGAATAGATGGGCACCCGGCCTCAGCTGGTCAAGGAGTAGATTGCACCCATTGGTGTCTAGCAGGAGTCCCGGATACATGGAATGAACTTCTTTACACAATTCTCTTCTCATAAGTTAAATAATCAATTGTGCATTTTTTATGTATTAAATTTTTCGAACTTTTATTTTTACTGGTATTTTTGGCGATCATACTTTTGTATTTATTTTATTTTGAAACATTAAACTTCTATTATAAATACTGGATGATTATGAACTAATACTATTTGTCATTATTAATAACTAAATGTTGGGACGTATATGACACGTTATATTATACTTCATTAATTAAATTAAATATTCTAACCTCTTGAATAATCTTTCTAAATAAAGAAGCCTCTCATTCTTTTCTACATTCTCAACATTTGTACAACCAAAAGAACTAGAGATGAATTAGTCTATTCTCTTGTAATTGAGTTCAGTCACGAAATTTTTGTTTGAAGTCATTTGTTTATCATAGGACAAGTCTCCTCAAATAATTTCATTTTAGTTCTCTAATATTTAAAAGACGGTAGAACCCAATGGAGAGGCGCGTCTTTGCATATAAATGAATTTAGAACAATTCCCCTTCTACAGGTGCTACGGCCTTTTTTTCTTTTTCTTTTTTTTTTTTACTTCGAATCAAATGTCGTCATGTGTTGTCTGTAAAATAACATTCTGTCATTGAGCCTAGCTATACATATAACACGGGTGTTAAACAATGGAACTAAATAGCATTAATTAATTAAAAAAAATTGCAGCTTTGAGTCATATTTGGAGGTTTTTAGAAATCAAAACTAATTTGAAAGGTCTAGGTTTCCTCGAAATGACATATCCAATTCGTCATTCTCTTCTATCTAATTTTATTTTTCATAATAGACACAACCCGTGTAATATTTGATATCAAAAAGTCGGGCATAGATCAACTGCTTGTGCAAACAGTTGAACTTTGAAAAAAGATGGTAGAAGTTATATATATCTAATTGCTAAAAAGAAAGATGAACGAGTTCTTGAACATGTTAGGTGCCAATTTGCTATCGTCATCGAGCAATGAAGACTTTAACGAAATGTTGCAGTGTTGATACAAGAAGTTCAAGAACGTTGCAATGGTAACAATACAAGATAATAGAAGTAGAAGGTAAAATCTTTTGCAAAGTTTCCATGGTGCTAAAATCAACAGCATGTAGCAGTGGTGCTTCATCAACACATCAGAACTTCAATTACGTACGTACCCTAACAAATTAGTGAGCATTCTTCTTAATGAAACTCGTTAGTGTAAATGAGCATGTCGAGGAAAATAAAGGAACATATCATCCACCGATCAAGTACCAAATATAAAAATCTTGACGAATAAAGTTTGATGGATAGAGCATCCAAGAATAAAGTGTAAATTTTAAGCTGCGGCCAGCTTTATTCTCCTGAGAGCAAACTCAAACGGTTAACTTATGCTGACTGCACACAAATTGTGAGTCTTGTGACTCTACTATTCATGAATTATTAATTCCTGGGTCGTTCGTTTTTTATTCTGCAACGTACTAAGAGATGATGGAGCCATGGAAGAGGGGGGTAAGAGAAAGTGGGGTATCCCATGTGGGTTGTCTCAACCTACTGCTGCACTAAATCTTTTTAACTGTGAGAGTACGTAAGATGGGATTAGGTAAAGGTAGTTGCCAAGTCTCTTTCTCACACCGTATATCCAACCGACCAAAACTCTCTCCTTCTGAAACCAGACATATATATGAAAACTAGATGCCTATGCTGGTCAGTACACATATTGTGTAATAGCTTCAAGAAACTATCTATTTTTAAAGAATATATTCTATCATTTGTAGAGTATCTATAAATTTAGAAAGTTAAGATTTTAAAAACACTCCAACAAGCTCTTTATATTTAACGCTTTAATTTTGAAAATTAAAATATTTTGAATGGAGAATGTGATCAAGAAGAAGATAGTATGTAAATGGAGAATGTGATCAAGAAGAAGATGCATTGCATTTCTTGAGATTAAGATGTTGAAGTTTCCATCTTGAAGGGCCAATCCCGTTGAACGTAGTAGTAGAAAATTCATACATAAAACGATAGTATTATAGTTTTTAGTTTTATAAATAATTGGTTGGCTTTTTGGATGAGTGTAATATTTATTATTTAGCTTGAGTCCATTTTAAAAGATATGGAGTAGTTTAAACCCTTGTGTTGGTTTTATTTTTATATATAGTCGATGTGAGATCGTCTCCAAAATATGGCGACTCTTCTGAGAACATTTATTTTGGAATTTGATTGCTAGTTCGAAGGTTTTAGGATGTTTTGATAAGATATTAAAATTTGAGGCTGCGAAGTGTAGTGTAAAACGCTTGTCTCTGTTTGAGACATTTTTAGGAAATTAAAATTATTTTTACTGTCCAATTAAAGTCAAATTTTAATTTTTACTACATATTCAAAATTAATCATCTTCCGGTTAAAGAGTTACTAATAATCTTTTCTTGAATACAGTATTGACTGTTACTTATTTTTATACACCACAGATGCATTTGTTGATCCAAACGAAGCAGGTCCAAATCAACATCACATCGTCTATAACTAGATCCTCATGTGAGGAACCACTTTGTAACTAAAACGCTGAATTTTCCTTAAAACTATAGAATAAAAACAAACTTATAAATACATTTGATTTACTGGTAACTTTAGACAAATGTTGTCAACATCAGGCAAAAACTAACTCCCAGGAATTTTCCGTGAGTGGGAAGGGCAACTCAACAAGGATTCGACTATTTAGAGTTGGAAAAAATGAGTTTTGAACAGTATTTTCACGAGAACGTGTAGTTAAAAAGTATGAATTTTTTTTTGTTATACGCGTAAAATATTTTATTGTGAATGTGTGATTGAAAATGAATATGTAACGAACCATAAAATAAATTAATGGGTATCAAGCAGACACTTAATTTGTGAACGTCGTTATCGGAAATCCTAATTTTAGAATTATTTCCAAATTTCCATTCGACTTTTCAAGTTTAATTTAAAAGATTGGAGGCAAGTCACTTCTACGATTAAATTTAAGGCCTCTTTGAACCCTATTTTTTTTTTTTTTTATGAAAATACATTTTGAAATAGTATTTTGATGCAGAATATGTGGTTAAAAATAAGGAAATGTTTTGGATTTGTGTATAATATTATTTTATTAAAAACCTTGTGATTAAAAATGAGAGAGAGAGAGAGAGAGAGAGAAAAAAAAATATTTTGAAAATAGTCGAGACTAGACAAGGACTTAGTTGATAATATATTTAGTTGTCAAGATCAAATATGTGTAGTCAGATGTTTCCAATGTTTGGTACCTGTTAATTTGTATGATATCATATATTCTGTCTGGAGAATTCGAGATTCTGAAAATAATTTGAGGTTGTTACAATTTATTCCGGTGATAGTCCGAGTACAATATAATAATACCTACTGTTTTATGCCTTTAGTGTAATTAATAAAATAAGTGCTACTTTTTCCTTTAAAATTCAATTTTTTTTTTAAACTTTATTGACCAAACTGTTCATCGGGGAACTAAATTTCGAATGTGAAAAGGCACTATCGAGTCAATATTGCATGCATGCATGCATGCACCTCACCATGGGGCAGACGCGGAATTTACGTCGGTGTAGCTGCCCCCACCCTGATTTTAAAATTTAAATGGATTGGATCTATTTATTAAACTTTTTATTAAAAAAATCACGGAGAAAGCTTTACATGGTCAGGAAGATTCAATCTTAGGAATTTAAACCATCTAGTAAAACTGAAAACATCTCGACAAAATCAAAGTAAACAACAATATCGAATCAGGCAATCCTGTTTTTAAAGAAATCACGTGCGACCCTTTGCGTTCCCAAAATAAGGGGAGATTCGTTGATTATTGCTCGCGAAAATATTCGATCTATAGTCAAGTTGTTTGTATATCTTTCTGATCTTATTTTCGTCTATTCATCATATTTTTGACTTTCACCAATTCAACCTCATAAAATTTAAAGAATCTAAACGAGCACAAGTCATATTCTGTGGAAAGTTGTTCTAATTACCAAGGTTATATATTTTTTTTCAACCTACTCAAGTGAAATCAATTAGAACGTTTAATTAAGGAGCACGCACTTCTCGAAAATGCATAATTTCCTCTCGAGAAATGACTTTTCCTTGTCTGGGACCCATTCACTGCCTTCAAAGTCCAAATCCCTTTATTAGACACATCTACTAATGTTCATAATTAATAAGCCAATGTCTGACACTCATTTTGTTTAAAAAATAATTTTTGAAACAGTGATTGATGGAAGATTGTGTGATTAAAAAGTAGAAAATTTTTTAAATTTATGTGTAATATTATTTTATTGAAAGAATGTGTGGATGAAATGAAGAAAGAGAAAAAAAAATGAAAAATAGAATGAGAAAAAATAGGTGTCAAACAGGGCTTTCAGTTAGTATTTCGTGTTGTATTTAATTTGATTTGGGCTTCGAGGCTTGTTTATTTTGAGTAGATTAGTAATGTGAGCATCTTTTTTTTTTGATACCCAGGTAATGTGAGCATCTTTGATCGTACAAGTTTTTTAATTAGAATTCGAACGGGTATAATTTGAAGCAAAGAGTATTAATTCATTTGGCATGAACACTATGAAGAATCCAATGTGCAATCATATCGGGATCGAACGAATTTTATAAAATTTGAAAAGAAGTTAGCCCTTGTTTGAATATCATTTTTAGGGAAAAAAATGTGTTTTTGAATAGTGGTATTTTGAAGAATATGTAATTTAAAAGCAAAAAAAATAAAATTCGCTTCATGTGTAAAATCCTTTTATTAAATAATGTATGAATGAAAATAAATTTTAAAAAAATGCGACTCGAACAAGAGCTTAGTTAGCATTTACAAAGTATGAAACCCCGTGAGAACAATTTTAAAAAGTGTCACTTCTTTATATTATCCCAAAAATTTCATAGTCATGTGCAGCACTGTAACTAGGCAGGCCATATCACATGCATGAGGACACGTATTTGTCTTATATGTGAGTAACGACACTTCATTGAAATGAATTTGTTTGAGCAACTTTTTTAGAATAAAAAATCTGATCCATTTCAGATGGTGGGCGAGTCGGTCCGGTCCGATCCGACCAGATCCGTGAAAACGAATTCCCACGGGTAACTAACACCTCGTTTGAATGCCAGTTTATCAAGAATTCATTTTTTCAAAATTTATTTTTCAGTTATCCAATAAAATAATTTTATATGTAAATCAAAAAAAAAATTCTTATCCTTTCACCACACGTTTTCAAAAAATTACTATTCAAAAATTCTTTTTTTTTTTAAATTCCAAAATGGCTCAAGGAAGGGTTAAAACAAATATTTGTCGGCAGACAAAATGATTCAAGGACTCGTACGAAATGAAAACGGTAAACCGTAAAGTGGGACCAAGACAAAACTCGAAAATGGCAAACTGTCTCCAACGGACACTGCCCGTGTCTTCCTCGTAATCCTTGTGTCTAATGTCGATTAACTACTTTCAATTTTTTTAGTTTACTTTTGTTTTCCATTAGGTAATCCTTCCTAATCATTTTTTTTTGTGTAAAATATCTTTCCCAATCCTTTATTGTCCTTATGTTAACAATAAGAATATATTTTATATAGATAAATTTTGTGAAAAATGATGTTTTCTGAGAATACATTGTTATAAAATATAAAAAAATTATGAGAACATGTGCAAAATTATTTATCGAGAGAATTTATAATTAAAAATGAATTTTAAAGAATTTATATCGAAAACATGCTAAATTTCAACTACACCATTTTAATTTAAATACATATTAATATTCTTTTCCCTCTTTCTTTCTTTTTTTTTTTTTTTCCATTTTTCAAGAGAATAAAAGGAGATTACCCATCCCAAAAGAAGGCTACAACTCATTTTTATTACTACGGAGGTTTCGAACTTATTCAATAAAAATGCTTTAATAACAAATTGAAATATTATGTCACGATTCGATTCTGTACTCTCTATTCCAATTATACGTTCTTTTGATGATGAACTAAATACAAGTTTATCGAGTTCGTTTTATTATTTCATTTTCTTAATTTATTTAATAGGAAGAGAAGTATATAATCGGCAGCTAGTAAGTTTACTTTGGAAACTCCACTATCATCCAAAAACTTATAAAATTGAGAAACTAAATTTTTTTTTTAATATATAAATATATCCAAATCTGGATAATGTTGTTTTTGTTATCGTAAGTTTGTAACTACATTTGTTGATAGTATCACCCCCAAGGCAGATTTAGTTTCCTTGTATCATTGTTCCATTGATTTGTTTTTCAAATAGAATTCTCCGCAACTTCTTGTACCTAAATAATTCTATAATTTTTTTCCAACATATAGGGGTAGAGAAAATGTCTCGAGTCAATGTTTGAGCACCTGGCGCTACGGCGCTGAAGTTACTATATAAACACAAATAACATCGAAGCATTAACGATCATATTACTATATTTCCTTCGTTATTAATAAAGTGTGCATCTATATGAGTCATATATAAGCCAAAATTAAATATGCGGATCAAGGTGATAACACGTATTTTCCTTATTGGTCGATTATTTAAAAATTGAGTGTCTCGTGTGGTTATTACTAGAGACATGCCAGCTTGGTAGTTGGTTGAAAAGTCACAAAATTAAAAAGTCAAATGTGGAATTTAAGTTTTGAAAGATGAAATGTGTGACTCATCGCCACCTCTACTTAATACACGCGATGTGTGACTTTTACGTGTTTTTGAGTATTTGAATCTAGAATGACTATAAAATAATGTGAATAAAATTCAAAGGCACCAACCTCCTTTGCCTTTCTCAAGTACCAAATAAAACTATACATTTTGCTTGAAATCATTTTTTCTTTGCTTCTTACCAAGGATAAGACGGAGGACCGTCAGTGCCTTGTACAATGAATACGTTTTATTGTTACGCTATTGGCTTTTTCATTTTTCTCTTTCAAAATTAATTACGTTTTGAATTCTACCACTCCATCACCGTCATCTCTCAAATTAATAAAAAAAAACATTTAATTAGTAGGGTACTCGAACGGATCTTCTACGTAATTTATGCGAGCATAGAAAACTTAGCACACCACGTTATAAACATTTAAAACTTTAAACGTGCATTTTAGTAAATATTAAATACTGTTATCTAGCAACACTGATACTAAAACACCCATCTACACGATGTTATGTGATGAACTCAATGTAAGATATAATTAAATAATTTATTTAATTATATTTTTTTTAATGTCATCTAAATTGATATTTTAATATCGATAATACAAAATAGCGTTACTCATCATTACCTTCCCGGTTACTAGGGCGTGGCATATGCTTAAAAGTTTGGATAAAATTTAACCTTTTCTATTGGTAAAAGCGAAAGCCCTTCTTTTTGGTTTCTCTCTCCCATGTGCCAACACTTTTTTGTCGGTAAAATAGGAATGATTTTTTTTTTTAATAAAAATAAAAATTGAGGTTAGAAGGATATACTTTTATTATTGATTGGGGGGCCACAGAGATCTAAGGGGCAACCATACCAACGTGGGGCGGGGCAGGGCTAGTTGGAGACTGGACCAAGTCTTCTCGGATTATTCCGCTTGAACTCGTGGGCCCTGTTCAACTATTTTCTCAGATGTGGAACCCACCAAATCAAAAGAGGATATGGGTTACCTTGTCAATATATATATTAGTAAAATACTGCTAAACATAATTAAGAGATTAAATAGGTCACACAAGTTCAACCAAAATTTCAAATTGGTAAGTTAAGTATTTTTCTTACCCTCTAAAGTTATTAACGATTTCACAATTAATCACTCGATTAGCAAAAGTTATGTGCTAAAGTGTACTGAACGTTGTTACTTCCCTCCTCGATTTCATTTTATTGGACTGACAAATTAATTCTGTAAGTAGAAAATTCATGAATTCTTCTCTAATCGTTACACTCATTGATGAGGATGGTAAAAATCTGACCTTGTGAGGAGGAAATTGATGATGGAAATAATGTCGTTTAGTTCACTTTGACACTAAACGTGTGTCATGTAAAATTTTACCAATAATTGTGAAATTGCTAATAACTTGAGGGACTAGATGTGAAATTAAGTCAAACTTGAGGAAAAGAATAAAAAAAAAGGTGAAAAGTGGGGGGGCCGGCTTTTCTGGCCGTTGTCTCCAAAGAATGCAAATAGAAGCAAGGCTCGAGGTCGAGGACATTAACGTCACACCACATGTGGTAACTGCTCCTTGTGCAGAAGAGAAGGGGACCACTGGTAGTTAGTTATTCGGGTACATAATCCTCATCGACGCTGACGATGTAAACGAAGGTGCAATCCTAGGCATTCTTCAACCAACTCGGCTACACGTTTCCCTTCGCTCTGCCTGTCAATTTTTTTACAATTTTGCAAAAGGTCATGACTAATTGTTTGTATCAAATAAGGATTTCATCAAGAAAAATACATAACTATTTACTCGAAATTTTACATAATGATGATGTATCAAAATATAAGTGGAAAAGTTATTGATTGATGAAATTTTAATCCAATTAAATCTTGTTACATCATTTGTTGATAAATCATTATGTAAATTGTTACGTACTAGTCAATCAAACTCACAACTTCTTAAATTATTCTATTATTTTAATAATCTTACCTCACTTTGGTTGTTTATCTTTCGTTTTCTTATCCTCACTTTATACACCTCTTTCCAATTTTGAAAATATTTAGTAGATAAGTTACGTGCCATATAAAATAATACTTTTGAGATCAAGATAAATTATTATTTTAAACAAAATATATATTTGCTAATAAATGAATATTTATTAATTTATCGTATTTTTACTATGGGTTATTGTTTTCAATCACAACACGTACAATACCACTAAATGAAAAAATTGAGTTCGATTTCAATACAAAGAAAAAACAAACAATTTTAGATATATATTTCGAGAAATGAATGAAATGAGGAAATAGAAGTCGTCTGATAAAAAAAAAATCCACGTTCTGTATTATTAACTCTTATATAAAATCAATTATTATTTTATGTATTTATAGGGCCTAAAAGATTTTAATTAAAAATATTATCTTATGCATTCAACCAAGTTACTAATTTATTACATTGACCCGATTTGGGACTAAATAATTTTATTATTTAATCGAGCTTTTATTGTGATTGTGGAGTAAATTCACTCACCGATAACTACTCTAAGTTTTAGTAACCAATATGTATTCTTATGTGCGCATATGTGCATTTGTATAGAGTACGTTTTTTATATATTTTTTATATCTACATGACATCACTTCTCTTTTATCTTTATTGATTAGAGTTTTTTTTTTTAACCGTCAAATTTTGGATTTCAAGAATTTTACTTCCCTCCCCCTATCCTCTTTAAAAAAAAATTGATTAGCACGATAAAAGCTTGAACTTTTACGTATCAGCATAAAAATATGGGCTCTTCGATGAATAGCATGTCATGAACCCTTTTATTCTTGTAATATTTTAGTTTATCGAAGTGTTGTGACCTACAAAGTTTTAAATTTTAACATGACTAGGTCCATAATTATGGAGTTCACTCACCTATTACTATTCTAATTTTTAGTAACCAAAATGTATTCTTATGTGAGTGTATGTGCATTTGTATAGAAATTATAATCGAACATACGTTTTTTTATAGCTACAT
>CAIGRB010020647.1:0-12455 GCA_903798255.1 Fraxinus quadrangulata
TTTTTCTTTTTAAGAATAGAGTAGCTCAAAGCAAGTTTTTCAAAATCTTCGAGTAAATCATCATAAGAACTAGATAATTCATCATAAGAGCATTTTTCTTTTGAACTTACCTCATCTTCAAGTGCCATGAAGCACATGTTGGCGATTTCATCTTGACTATCGCTTTCATTTTGGTCTTCATCATCGCTATCGTCCCAAGTAACTTGGAGTGTTTTTTTTCTTGATATTCTTCTTTTTGTTCGGGCACTCGATTCTTTTGTGACCGGGTTTATCATACTCATAACAAACAATTTTTGCTTCTTTTTTCTCCTTTGTCATCCTTCCTTTGAAATTTTCTATTGTTTTGGAATCCTCTCAATTTCTTTATGAGAAGGACTAAATCATCGAGCTCTTCTTCACTCATGTTGTTGTTCATCGTTTCTTCTTCAATTGCCGATTTTAGAGCAATTTGACGTTTTGGAGCCTCTTTTGATTCCTTTTTGCTTTTTCTTGTCTTCTCCTTGATTTCTGCATTGTTGAGTTCATAGGTCATCAAGGTTCCATAAAGTTCTTCCAAGGGATATGTATTTACATCCTTGGTGTTTTCTATCAACATTCGTATAGGATCCCATTCCTCCGAGAGTGACCTAAGCATTTTGCTTACAACTTCACCATTGGTATATTTTCGATTAAAACCCTTTAAACCATTTACAATATCGGTAAAACGAGTAATCATATTTACAATATATTCATCTTGTTTCATAAAAAAAAAATTCGAATTCTTTAGCTAATATATTTATTTTAGTTTCTTTAACCTTACTTGTCCCAACAGAAGTGACTTCAAGAGCGTGCCAAATATCATATGCCGAATCACATGTGCTAATTCTATTAAATTCATTTCTCTTTAGTGCACAATAAAAAAAAAATTTGGCCTTAGCATTTAATAACAATTTTATTCTATCTTCTTCATCGTATTCCTCTCTAGGTTCGGGAATACTTTGATCAGGTTTTCCATCAATTTTAATTGTCTTTGTAGGCACTAGGCACCATATTCAATTATTTTCCAACTATTATAATCAATTGATTGAACATAAAACATCATCATAGCCTTCCAATAATTGTAGTGTGTGCCATCAAAGAAGGAAGGTCAGTTTTTGGAATGCCCCTCAATATTTTGAAATATGGTGTTAGCCATTACTCAAAATTGTGAATCTTTAAAAAGGTGAGTACCTCGCTCTGATACCAATTGAAAGCCCAATATTGACTAACCAAGAGGGTGGTGAATTGGTTTTTTCGTTAAAAATCAATTTTAATATAATAAGCAAGGAAATAGTAGAAGACAACTAAACACAAATAAACAAGTAAGTGGAACAACGTAATTAACACAAAGTAAAAGTTTTAAGTAAAAAGATAGAGAGTGCAAACGATATGTAATGCAATGATCTACGTCCCTCGTTGCCAAGCTCTCCGATACGAGTAAGGCCTTTTTCACTATGTTGATTGACTTATGGTACAATTCAAACATTTTCAACGCTTTTGGTGACTTACAACCAAGGAGCACCAACCTTTTGCAACGTTAAGCTTTCGGGTACCTCAACACGACCCACAATTTAAACTACTTTTACAAGTGGAATCTTCTCTTCTTAATAGGTGATGATTCTAGAGTTGAGTGTAAGAAGAGAAGTAGGGTAACACTTTGATAGATGGTAATGAATGAAGCTCAAAAGTTTGATTTGAAAACTTTAATGAATGAGATGATTTTCAAAGTTGAGATCAATCAAAAGTTTGTCAAATAGAGAATGATTAGATGATAGTAAATGAGGTCTCAATTGAATGCTATTTGGTTGTCATAATAAATGAGAAGTGAGTTGGTATTATAGAGATGAAAAATGCCAAAGTTTCTGTCAAGCCAGATGACCGGTCCGGTCGACCGTTGATTTTTAGATGAACAAAATGACTGTTTGTATGGAAAAAATCAGAAGTCGGAACGGTGAAAAATCGAACCATTTGAAGATGTACGGTTGAGTGTGGTGGCGGTCCGTCCTTTTTTATTTTTGTTTTGCTATTTGAATTTTGAAAAGTATGGTCTTTTGATAAGCATTTTTCACTAACTTTTTAAGATGAAAGATTATTTTAAAATGTTGAAAAGTTAGTTTTTAAAGGTCGTCTTTCACTTGATCAAAATGTCATTTTTGAAAACCCTTTTTAATACATGGAATGGTTTTGAGCTATAGTCATTCATACCATTTATTGAGGTGTTAGTACCTTTACATTTTGCTAAGAGAATAAATATATGATCTTGCTCCAAAGTCTAGCTCTTGATTTCTTTAACGTGGCTTCGATCTTTGACTTTCTTTGAGAGTTTGATTTGTGATGATAACTCTTGCTCTTTTGACAGCCATTAATCAATATTCTTTTGTACGTGTTGAAAACTATAGTCACTAGAATTCAAATTGTTAGTGAATAAGATCCACTTATTTGTTATAATCAAAACTTTGAGGTTTTAGATTAACCATATGTCAACACAAGGCCTACAGCATGGTTGAAACCTGGTTATTGGATAGTCGTTGCACTCACCACGTGACTACAAACTCCAGCATCTTCGTTGAGTTGAATAAAGCCTATAGGTCCATAGTTAAAGTGGGAAATGGAGATTTTGTGGAAGTGAAAGGCATATGGGTGATTACTGTTCAGACTTCAACATGTATTAAACAAATACCTGATGTTTTATATGTACTAGAGATAGATCAAAACCTAGTTAGTGCAGGGCAATTGCTAGAGAAAAATCATGTCTTAATGTTTAACGATAAAGCCAGCACTATACTAGATGGAAATGGACAAGAGTTAATGACAATTCAAATGGAGAATAGAAGCTTTCCTATAGATTGGAAAAATATGACTACACATGCATGTCTAGCTGAAGAAATGTATGATTTTAATAGAGTCTTCTTTATGGCATAGACAATTTGGTCATGATATCCATACTTCACTTAGGCAAATGTATGGTTTTGATCTTGTTGAAAACTTACCTAAAATCATTGATGATACCTATGTCTGTGATGTCTGTCAACTTGGAAAGCAAACGAGGTTGCCATTCACTAAGAACCAGCCAAGAAGGGTTGTCAATAAGCTTGAATTAGTGCACTCAGATGTTTGTGGTCCAATGAAAATCACCACACTGAATGGTAGCAGATACTTTATCCTCTTAATTGATGATTTAACCAGAATGTGTTAGGTTTATTTCTTGAAAGCTAAATCAGAAGTTCCAGTTGTGTTTCAAACATTCAAGAAAATAGTGGAGAATGAAAGTGGCTACAAAATAAAGACAATCAGAATTGATAATGGAACTGAGTATAGTTGTGGACAATTTGACAAATTCTGCAAAGCTGAAGGTGTTAAGCATCAACTGACCATTCTCTATACTCCTCAGCACAGTGGAGTCAGTGAGAGGAAAAATAGAACTGTAATGGAGATAGCTAGGTGTTTGTTGATTGAGATAAATGTTCCCAAGGAGTTTTGGGCTGAGGCAGTTAACACTACTGTTTAAATCCTCAACCGTTTGCCTACAAAATCATTGGAGAAGAAAACTCCATATGAAGGTTGGAATTATTTCAAACTAGATATCTCACATTTGAAAGTGTTTAGGAGTGTTTGTTACACTTAAATTCTTGATGCAAAGAGAGCTAAGCTAAGTGAAAAGGCTGAAGCTGGGATATTAGTTAGATATTACAACAATGCCAAGGGATATAGGGTGTTCAATACTCAGTCAAAAAAGGTAATCTCCAGCAGGGATCTTAAAGTGGATGTAAATGCAATATGGAGTTGGAAAGATAGTTCACTTGTCAAAGCAAGAACAAATAATCTAATTTCTCATAACAAAGATGAAGAAATCAGTGAAGATGAGGTGGAACCTGATGATGATTCAGACACAGATAATGGAAAAGTAAAGATGAGGCCTTTAGTAGACATTTATGCAAGGTATAATGCTGCAATTGTAGAGCCTGCAAGCTTTTTTGAAGCAGCTAAGTCATCTGATTGGATGGCTACAATGGAGGAAGAGATCAGAATGATAGAAAAGAATGACACTTGGGAATTGGCTGATAGACCACTGAATAAGCAAGTGATTGGGGTTAAATGGGTATATAAAACGAAGTTAAACCCTGATGGATCTATCAACAAGCTTAAAGCAAGACTAGTTGTCAAGGGTTATGCTCAGAAGTATGGAGTGGATTACACAGATACCTTTGTATAGCTATGGCAACTCATGAAGGTTGGAAGATCTTTCAGTTAGATGTGAAATCAGAATTCTTAAATGGCTACTTAAATGAAAATATTTTCATTGAACAGCCTGAAGGTTTCATGGTTGATGGAATGGAGAATAAAGTATATCTTTTAAAGAAAGCATTTTATGGATTAAAGCAGGCTCCAAGGGCCTGGTATAGTAGAATCGATGAGTATCTAACCTACCTTAGTTTTATTAAAAGCTTGAATTAACAAACTTTTTATCTGGTTATCATTTCCTTATATGTGGATGATCTGTTAATCACAGGCAGCAACTATGTATTGATTGAAGGTGTGATGAATGATCTAAAGAAGGTATTTGAAATGACAGACTTGGGAAAGATGCAATACTTTCTTGGCATGGAAATTAGTCTATCTGATATGGGAATTTTCAAATGCCAAAAGAAATATGCTAAGGAGATACTGAAGAAAGTCAGCATGGAAAATTGCAAGCCTGTAGCCACCCCCACTGATTTAGAATGCAAAATTGCTGAAGGATGATGATGCTAAGAAGATAGATGCAAAAGTGTATAGAAGTATTGTTGGCTGTCTACTCTATCTTACTGCAACCAGACCTGATGTTACATATTCTACAAATATTCTATCAAGGTTCAAAGAAGAGCGAAATGAATTACATTTTCAAGCAGCCAAGAGAGTTCTAAGATACATTAAGGGAACAGAGGACTTAGGAATCTGGTTCAAAAGGTCTGAAAATTGGAAGTTAATTGGCTTTATAGATAGTGATTGGGCAGGTTGTCCTGAGGATATGAAGAGCACATCTAGATATATATTCTACCTGAGATCAAGTATCATTTGCTGGAATTCGATGAAACAAAATAGCTCAATCAACATCTGAAGCTAAATACATTGCTGCATCAGAGGCCACCAATCAAGCTGTTTCGCTAAGGAAAGTACTGGAAGATTTAAAGCATAAACAAGATGAAGCTACTATCAATTATTGTGACAATCAGTCTGCAGCAGCAATGGTTAGGAACCCTGTGTTTCACGGAAGAGCCAAACACATTAAGATTAAGTATCATTCAATCAGAGAGGTGCAAGAAAGGAAGCAGATTGAACTATTGCATTGCACATCAAATGAACAACTTGATGATATATTAACAAAGTCATTAGGCAAAGGGAAGTTCGAAACACTAAGAGACTGCCTTGGTGTTGCCAGCAAAAATGTGAAGGAGGAATGTTGAATGTAGCATGATATTTTTGCTATCACATAAGTATGTTTTTTGTAATCATCATTCATTGTTTTTATAGTACATGGTTAGTAGTGTTTTTTTTTTTTTTTTTTTTAATTGTAGGCTAAGTATGGCCTTAAGGAATAGCTGTCAAATGTAAGACTTGTAGTAGGTAAAGTATGGAAGTCTAGTTGGTACTAAAAACATTTTTCTTTTGTAAAGATTATATAATGTAATGCAATGAACCAGCCGAGCAGAACTTTGGTCATTTTTTCATTTTCTTTGTTTTTTTTCATATATTTTCACTGCCATAATTCATGCTAATGACTCTAATAAATTCAGTTGTCATATATCTTGTGAAATTCCAAATTTTACAAGCAGGGAACATGTAAGGCTTCCAAACCCCACTATTTTCATTCCAAAATACAAAATATGCATCACGTTATGACCCTTTGAATCACTGAGAAAAATCCAAAATTCTGGACGGCATCATGTTGTAGATCTAAATGCTCAGCGTGAGTTGAGAATTCTAACCCTCGGCCTAAAATACATAAGTGATGAGTGTAATTACTTATTAAACAAGTACCTTTAAATCGTAGTTTTCTGCATGTTCTTGAACATTTTGATGTGTGTGTGTTCACGTTCTTTTGTAGTTTAAATACATTGGACAAAATGACGTATTTTGGAGCTTGAGATGGAGCCATGTGTCATCATAAAAAATTGGACTCGAAGAAGAGGTGTATGAAAAACTTGAAGTGAAAAAAAGGAAGAATTGAGCAGTACAGCGCCCAATAAGCAGGAAGAAGACAGCGTGCTGGGTGCCGCAGCACCCAGGAGCTGGCGCTACGGTGCCTAGCATGGAAAGCCGACAGAATAGGCGGGCCTGTGGCACCAGTTCCGGGTGCCACGGTGCGAGAAAGGAAAAAAAACTGTGTTTATAATTTTTTCGGCCCGGCCCGGCCCGGCCCGGCCCAACTCCAATCCGTGTTGTTATCTTATGAGGTTGTAAATAAAAGTTGGAAGACCGAATTGAAAAGGGAAAATGACGACTTAGAAGACAAGAGGAAGGAGAGTTGATCTAGAGGAAAAAGGACAAGAAATTGGAGGAGAATTCAAGCGACAAAAGAGTTTTTCTTATTAATTTCTTCTCCTTGTTCTTTAATTTAGATTTTAATATGTTGGTTTTAGTAGTCATGAGCTAATTTTAATATCTAGGGTTTGATGTAACTGAACTTGAGACATGTTTGGATTCTTTTATAGTCAATTCATTTGATTTTTCCGTTAATTCATTTGTATTAATTATTGCACATTGCTTTCAACTACCTGATCAATAATTGAATGATTTGATACTTTAAATTTCGACACTCGATAGAGGAAAGTTTAGGCGTGATATAAGAATAACACAACCTAGGAAATTATAGGTTTCGAGAGAAACTATAATTCTTTTGAGGTTTATTTCATTTAAGAATCATTGTGCTTATAATTTCTCTAGCGTTAATTCGGAATAGAGATATTGGGATTAAAATATAGAAATATGATTTATTTGACACTTGAGAGAGGGGATAGAATTTAATTTATGATTCTTGCCTATGAATTCAGCAAAAATCGATAGAAGTAACTATAAAAGTTGAAGAAAAACATTGTTGATAGTGAGGGGAAATCAATCCCTAGGCTTTCTCGCATTGATATTCTCCTATAAATTATTTTCAATTCATTTGATTATTAAACATTCATATTAGTTTAGGATAAAAACATTGAATTGAGATTTGGGTCGTCTAGATAAAGTAAAAGCTAAAATAATTATAGTTCTTGGTAGGAATTAAATTACAATCCCTATGGGTTCGACACTTAACTCTATTTCTATATTACAAAACTTGACACCGTACACTTGCAGCATAAATTGACGTTATAGAAAACACGTGACAATAAGTAAAGCACTCTGAACCAAATACATAATAACTCATAAAAGGACCAAGTATTTTGTACAGCATCATCAAAGACATGAACATTTCAACTTGTCCAAACGTTGAACTTAACAATCTCCAAATATATACTTAAGATATACACATCTTTGGACACTGCAAAGTATTTTAGCAAATAGAAAGAAAACTATTAACAATTGAAAATGAACATAATGAAAGTACATGCCATTCATGCTATGCCAATACACAATCTTTGATTACTCCGAAATGTTAGATAGCAATGAACATCACAAAGAAGTACTCAGTAGGCTACACTTTCTATACGAACTTAATAATCATGCATGTAATCACGTATTCATGCATATTGTCATCATAAATAAGCAAATCAATGATCAAATGATCTATTTAAAGTTTTGATGAGCATCTACAACCATTAGTCAAACATATAAACTCCGTGGTATTAACATACAAGAAGAACCATTAAAAGCACTTCACATACTTCTTGAACAACATAATGAATAACAAGCATTACAAATGAAAATTAAATCCATAAAACTAATCCACAGCATCCTAAATTAACTTGGGGTGATGAGGAAGTGGCTATTTTGAACAAGATAATCAACGTGCTTCCTGATTTATTTATTTATTTATTTTGAGAACAAACTCGTGGCTACATGCATGATAAATGCAAAATCTGCAGCTTAAAAATGTTTCAATTAGGGACGTTGCGATGACGGGCTATGTGGGGAATGGAAATGGGATGCTTGCTGGATCTTTTGGGACTCTATAGATAATGGTATGTAAGAGCATGTGGTGGTTGGAGAAACAAATCCAATTTTAATTAAAACATTGACCACTACTCTAAATAAATTATGGTACGAGATTTGACCCAATTTACACCTAGATGAGGGTGAATATGTGTTTATGCGGAATTAAAACTCAATAATTAATTAGCAACAAGTCAATATTAATTATCTTTAGTTAGTTAATCAATCAGCCCAATTATCCTAAGTTGAATTGCCTCAATTATATGGAAACGAATAAATAACAAGCAGATTGATCATGGAAACACCCCAAATGGGTAAAAGCTCCGGGTACTTTGATATTCAGAAATTCGGTATAAACGAATTTTGAACTTATAGTCTGTCAGACATGACTGCCACTAGTACTTTCTGACCTCCTAACTGCAATTCCAATAGCTCTCCAAGATTGCATGCTTTTGTACCAACTCCTAGCTGCAGTTTTCAAATCCCTCATGGATTACGTACTCCTGCACTAACTTCTAGCTTTATGAATTTTTCTATCTCCTATTGATAAACAAAAAACATCACACTCTCCAATAACTGGAACTTCAGTCACCTTCCATTGATCTTCTGCACTCTGAAAGATGTGTAGGAAGTAGTAATTTGGTATTTGGATTATGGATTTGATGTCTTCACCATGAAGAACAAATCACAGCATGAAGATTGAAAGCTTATTTCATGAAGAGGATATGGAGAGTATTTGTTTTCTCAATGTTCAACCTTTTAAAAAATTGTTCAGAGGCGTCCTGGTATTTATACTGTACGACAAGCGAGCGATGGTGTGTCGTTCGATCGAAGTCCTGGTGACAAGCTAGCGACAATATTTTTTTGTCGCTCGAGCGAAGTCATGGCGATAGTCTAGCAAAATTGCGGCGTCGTTTTTCCTTCTTTTTCATTCTCGAACCCTAGACCTAATACAACTCAATTTATAATAATTGCAACTTACTCCTTGACTTTTACAACACAATAAATCTTGTCCATTTTGTTCACAGATTTGCCAATGACATCATAAACCTAATAAGCTCTCCCTTTAGCATTCTGTGACAAAACTACAAATCTAAAGTCAGTGTAGTAAAATAAAATAGACTTAAAACACCTACTACTATCAAACCAACTGTCTTGACTAAACTGTGATTTTTCTTTGTAAACATATTTTCTGAAATGAACAACTCAATACCCAGTATAAAAGCACGTGAAATAGTAATATGAATAAACATAATTCAAATAGTTAATGATTAGTCATACTAGCTAAAAATTAGATGCATTAAATCATACCAGCTAAATTAATATGCAATATCAATGTAAACCAACATACCAAAAGAAACATTGATATCACTAAATATCAAAACATAATCTAGCCGAAACAAAAATTATATACTTTTTGATCAAAACTTTAACATTCAATGTTAATTTTAATGTCAAATCCAAAAAATTTTAAGTACATCAAAATATCTACTACTACTACTACTACTACTACTACTATTCTTCTTTTAATCACAAATGACAAAGGGCAACCTAGCAAATATGCTGCATCATCAGCATCAGTCCCCTCATCAGAAGTTGCACCATCATCATAGCCTTCACTGAAGATAGCCGACGGCATCGCGAAGCGTAGCAAACTCGATAGTGTGTCGATCAACTATAGTTCTTAGCTACATAATCTCTATCATCATATGAGCCTACTACTCGATCAGCATAGCCATCTACCTTATAAGTGCAACATGGGTCAATGGAAACAGACGTAGATAGCGGAACAGACTTTGTAGGTAGATGAGCAGAAGTGAATGTCGAGGGGATGTCACCAAAACGAGAAGGTGGAAAATCGGAGGGATCAACGAAAATAAGGTCATCAATAGGATCAACTAGCTTAGCTGGCTCAGAAGAAGTATGAGACTAACTCTGAGAAATCGTAGTGTGGCCAATCGGACGAGAAACCCTCATAGGAACCCCCTCAGGAAAACTAACGCCAAGTGCGGTCATAAGGCAATAAATATGATAGTCATAAGAAAACCCTACCCTTGTGACATGAAAAGCACGTAAAATCTAGTGGCATATGAATGAGGGTAAATTAACATAATGATCGTGTAATAAGGCATACAAGAAGTGGGCCTTCTCCATATGTAATGAAGAAGTATGGGAGACATGCCATAGATTTGTGCACACAATATGCAATAGAATATGGTGATTACTAAGGAGATAACCAGTGTGGATCGCACTAGGCCCTCCTTCCAATGATGTGTTAAACACTGTCGAATGGACAAGAGAGTCCATCGGAAGGGTATCAACCTAACAAGTATGGAAATAAAGGATGAATGACTCTATGACTATAGGCTATGCTACACACTATATCAAGAGTGATCTTAATCGTCTTATCCCTAAAAAATACTCTAAAAGTAGAACCACTAACGTCATAGATATTATCATAAAACTCGTGAACAAGAAAACTAGAAGGAGATGTCAAATCTATAAGTTACGGATCCCAATCCCTAGAAGTGAAAATTGCAGGAAGGTGGGGAAAAGGTCAGATAAGACTACCTTACGCCGCACCAGAATCGGCCTTAATGAGAACTGGGTCTTAAATACCTCCTGGCTAATGGCAGATATGAACCGAGATCGACTGAAGAAGGTGGACGCACTTGACGTCTATGTAGTCGTCCGAGCTCGCTTAGGTAGCATCTCAAAAGTAGATCAGGGACTTATGTTAAAAAATGCAATAGACGACACTATTGAATGGAATGCTATAATGCATGTGAAAGGACTACCTAAATGATAATAACCCAACGAAATCACACAAACAAACTGTATGCATGCAAACCAATGCAAAACCACACTACAGATGAAACTATGTAATGCGAGGATGTAGACGACATGGTGCTATGACACCAGGATGCAATTCCTTGACGTGATGACGTGGAATCATGACATCGTGATGCAATGTCCTAACTGGGCAACGCAATGTCGTGATGTGTGTTGTGACGGCACGTCGCGGTGACGTGATGTCACCTCGCAGTGTCAACATGAAATGTAAAATAGACGACTTGAACCGAAAAAACTCACCACCCTAACGTGATCAAGTTTGTGAAGGAGAATAGACCAAAAGGACACGCAGCCCAAACAACATCGAAAAATGTATCTAACAGTGGCGTGTGCATGTACAATATGACGAACTCAAACACCACTCCAACCAAAAACACCACATTCAACACCATCACAAAGCACCAACGAATCCTAGGCCAACCTCCAGCAAAACCAAAGTCTCAATCAATAACAAAAATAAATAAAAATGGTATATTTGACCATTGAGGGTCGGGAATTGAAACAACTCATGAATTCATAATGCTATGTTTAATTCTTCAAACACACACACACATCTATTTTACATTGGAGAAGTAGATTTTAATTTCTATATTGTGATTTTGAAGTTTTGCATAGATCAATATTATGATTTCAATCCTGAAATAAGAAGCTAGGTCAGCTAGCTAATTTTTTTTTTTTCTTTACTTCATTGAAATCGTGCTTATAGGAGAGGCGAGTGCCCCAACCAAAAAAATCGTGCCTGAGGCTTCCCAACTCAGTTGGTCGTGCACCCTATATTGCACTAGGCGCGCACCTCAAGGTAAAAAGGGAAAAATCTAATTTTCCTTATTTTTATTTTGGTAATAATTCAATATAATCTTTTTGGCAACCTTTAAATACCAAACTCGAACAGAACGTGAAGGGACCTCCTTTTGACCTAAATTTAATCATATTCTACATATTTTGGAGGTGAAGAACAAGTCTATACATCAATTTAAGGGGAATCATACATGGATTTTGAAGATTCATAGTCCGATTTCAAGATTTGAGCCAAGAACGTGGATTTCTCCTACTTCTTCCATCTTTCTTATTTTCGGGTGATGTTTTTCCAATTATTCTTGTGTAATTTGATTATAAGAATGTTAGGCTAAGTTTTTCATTGCATTGGATGAATGATGAACCCTATTGTTTGTTTATTTTAGTTCAAGATAATTAGTATAATATTTTTTGATTTTTCTTGATTGGTTTTGCATTCCCATTGAACTAATTGATTGCTTGATCACCAATTAGATAGTAAGTTACTTGTAGTGTGGGAATACTCACAATAAATCTAGAACACGGCAAAATCAACACATGGACAATATGTATTAGAAATAATATCTATGGATTGTACAATCATGTGTGATAAATCTTATGAATCATTGCATATTTTTCATATAAATTCGGACTAGGAATATGATCGGGTCGTGTTAAACATAGGTTTA
>CAIGRB010020647.1:12557-31667 GCA_903798255.1 Fraxinus quadrangulata
TTTCTTGATTGATTTTGCATTCTCATTGAATTATTTGATTGGCCGATCACCAATTAGATAGTAAGTTACTTGTAGTGTGGGAATACTCACAATAAATCTAGAACACGGCAAAATCAACACATGGACAATATGTATTAGAAATAATATCTATGGATTGTACAATCATGTGTGATAAATCTTATGAATCATTGCATATTTTTCATATAAATTCGGACTAGGAATATGATCGGGTCGTGTTAAACATAGGTTTAATATATTTTGGAAAAAAATATTGAATAAAAGTGGATTATCGATTATCTTGAATGCATGAAATTACTAGATTAAGAATTAAGAATTGAATTAATTAGTAATAGGGGGATTCACAATTCCAATACAAGCATTCACATATTAAATAAGACTTTATTTGTTATCTTAGTTTATGATTAGTATAGAATTTACACAAACCATATCTTGGGATTTCATTACACTTCGAATTTCATAGTAGCTATTGAACTAAAAATTAGACCTTATTTCTCGTGGGAACGATACTCTTAACTCACAAATTTTATTACTTGTACAACGATCCCGTACGCTTGCAGGTTTCACGCAAACAAGTTTTTCGCGTTGTTGCTGTGGAATAACAGATTTAGTTTAAGTTTATTAGTTTATATTAAATTCGATTTTTATTTTATTTTATTTATTTTTTATTATTGATTTTGGCTACCCACCGTGATCTCTCTTATTTGATATTCTATCCAGATGCCATTCAACAATGCATCTAAGATTCTGATGCTGGAATGGTAGAAATATTTTTGCCATAAATACTCTCAACATGGACTATGTGGAAGAAGATATATATTGTGAATTATGATATGGGGTGTATTATACTAGCTACTGCTTGAATACACGCACTGAACCCTACCAGCTCAAGCTCATGTGGTTTAAACAATATTTAAGATATCGAAAACTAGCAATTGACACATCTTTTGAAGCCTACATGCCTGTGGGCGAGTGTATCCCTTCCGACACATTTGTGGAATTTGGTCCTTCCATGTTGAATGATGAGAGAATTGAAAAATACTACACTGATCTTGCCAAATTAGACAAACTGTGTGTGGAAGATGGTGTATTCTGGTATGAATTTAAAAGGTGGGGATACAATCTACTCGAAAAGTTTGAAAGACAAAAGTTTACATTGTCCGTGAATTTAAATTGTTAATCGTCCATTCAACCAGATGAGATATCAATTTTGGAAGACGAGAACAAAGATGATGAAAGATCAATTACAAAGGAACAAAGTGAAAATGAGGCAATTAATGAAGACAACGTTAACCCACATTCTGTTGACTTCATTGATTGCCCTATCATTGAATTTGTAATTAAGCCAGAAGAGAAGGAAGAAGTCTATGTAGTTGAATTCAAATTAGAGGAGATAGGCATATCATATCACATTGGAGAGGGCATTGTTAAAATTTGTAGAGACAATGAAGAGTGCAGCAAAGTCAAAAGAGGCACACTGAGTAAGGCATCAAAAGCATTCTTTAGAATTCCATGATGCCGAAATAACAAAGTCAAGCTAAGGACTCTAAATAAAGCGCTTATTGGGAGGCAACTCAATTTTTCTTCCCTTTTATTTAAACTTTAAACAAATCGCTTTTTGAGAGACAACCCAATTTTTCTTTCCTTTTATTTATAATGCTTTCTTATAATAGGATAATTTAGATTAGTTTTTTTTAATTCCATTTTAGGGACTCATCATCCATACCACGTTTCCCCTTAGATTTTCGATATGTTAGAGCTAAGTAATACTTGTTCCAGTTATTTGATTTTAATGCTTTATTTGACTATATTATACAAGAACATGACGTCGCACAACACTTAAACTAACCAAGATTAAGGAGCTAACGGGAGCAATATGAAGCTAGCCATTGGATTACAATCCATATCAGGGAAGTCTTTATATGCGCCCCAACCAAAAAAATCATGCCTGAGGCTTCCCAAATCAGTTGGGCGTGCACCCTATGTTGCACTAGGCACGCGCCTCAAGGTAAAAAGGGAAAAATCCAATTTTCCTTACTTTTGTTTTGGTAATAATTCAATACAATCTTTTTGGCATCCTTTAAGTACCAAACTTGACCAGAATGTGAAGAGACCTCCTTTTGACCTAAATTTCATCATATTCTACATATTTTGGAGGTGAAGAACAAGTTTATACATCAATTCAAGGCAAATCATACATGGATTTTGAAGATTCATAGTCCGATTTCAAGATTTGAGCCAAGAACATGGAATTCTCCTACTTCTTCCATCTTTCTTATTTTTGGGTAATGTTTTTTTTCTTATTCTTGTGTAATTTAATTATAAGAATGTTAGGCTAAGTTTTTCATTGTATTGGATGAATGATGAACTCTATTGTTTGTTTATTTTAATTCAAGATAATTAGTTTCTTGATTTTTCTTGATTGATTTTGCATTCCCATTGAACTATTTGATTGCTTGATCACCAATTATATAGTAAGTTACTTGTTGTAGTGTAGGAATACTCACGATAAATCTAGAGTGCGGCAAAATCAACATATGGACAATATGTATTAGGAATAATATCTATGACATGTGCAATCATATGTGATAAATCTTATGAATCAATGCACGTTTTTCATATGAATTCGGACTAGGATTATGATCGGGTCGTGTTAAACATAGGTTTAATATATCTTGGAAAAGAATATTGGATAAAAGTAGATTATCGATTGTCTTGAATGCATGAATTTACTAGATTAAGAATTGAATTAAATAGCCATAGGAGGATTCACAATTCCAATACAAATATTCACATATTAAATAAAGACTTTATTTGTTTTCTTAGTTTAGGATTAGTATAGAATATAGACAAACCATATCTTGCGATTTCATTACACTTCGAATTTAATAGTAGTTATTGAACTACAAATTAGACCTTATTTCTCGTGAGAATGATACTCTTAACTCACAAATCTTATTACTTGTACAACGATCCCGTATGCTTGCGGGTTTCATGCGAACACAAGTGACAATGAATGGACTCAATGAACTGCACATGTATGCACCTATAATCAAAGAGGTACATGGATGTTCTAACCTTTGAGAGCATGATCAATCTCACGACCTTTTAGGTCACTCTTCTAAACCCAAACCTTCTTATTAGTAGAAGTGATTCTAGCCAACTGAGTCGTCATCTCACTTAAGTGGCTAACCTGATTGGTGAGGAAGTTAACCTTGCTCGAAAAATCCTTACTTTTACTTCTAGTCACAAGTTTACAACATGTAGGTCTTGTGTGTCCCAGTGTGCCACAGTGGTGACAGATGGGAATAAATCTAGGTTCCAACCTAATCGGAGATTGTTATTGTTTTATAGGACTATTGATCCTACGTTGTCTAGTAGGTCTCAATTCTAAGACATTCTTGCCCTTAGGTTCAAGTTTAGCAGTATTCCTAATCTTATTGGAGGCTAGAACGAACGTGATCTTGGAAGTACTAGCAGTAGTATTACCATTTTGAATGTATCCTAGACCGTGCCTATTTTCAGCAGGCTTGTTCATCCCTAACAGATTATCGAGATTCTGAGTACCACTCATGAAGGAATGAAGTTGAGTATTAGATTTTTCTATATCACTTGTTAAGGATTTAACTTTAGCTTCTAGATTCTCATTTACTAGCTTCAAATCACCCAAATTTTTGGTAGAACCCTGAAGGTCACCTAAGAGTCTCTCTCTCTCTCTTTCAAGTTCGTTAACCTTTTTTAGTACGGCTATATTGACCTTAATTTTAAGACTTTCCTCCAATAATTGTTGATAAGACTCATGAATATTAGTTTCATCCTTAGAGTCATCTTTAGAATTCTCACTATGTTCATCATTCTCCTTATTAGATTCAATCTTAGCTATAGATATGAAAGACATAAAATTTTGTTCATCCTCACCTCCAGAGGTATCACTCTAAACTCTTGAATCTGATTCATCATCACTCAAAGTCACTGTTAATGACTAATCCCTTCCTTTATTCAAATTCTTCTTCAAATTAGGACATTCATTCCTATAGCGACCAAAACCCTGACACTCATGGTATCTAACTGACTGGGTTTTCTTACTAGAAGTTCTAGGGTTATTTTTCTTACGCTTATCTTTCAAAAATTTACTAGGGACATCATTTTTCCTAGCGTGAGGTTTTCTTATATTCCTCATCACCTTATGGAATTTTTTTCACGAAATAAACTATTTCGTCGTCCCTAAGAGTCTCAACGTCAGTAGACTTGCTCTCTTCTTCTCTAATGGTATTCATGGCTATGGATTTAAGCTTCTTTGGTTGAAAATGGTGAGTTCATAAGTTTGGAGAGATTCTACGAGTTTCTTTATCTTAACTTCATCTAAGTTCTTACTTTCTTCAATAACAGTGATCTTAGGTCTAAACCTTTTAGGTAGAGATCTAAAGACTTTTCGAACTATCTTAGACCTTGGGATCTTTTCACCTAGGTTGAAAATCGAGTTTACAATATCATAATTCTATGTAGCTTTTTATTGGTAGCAACTTTTATTTGCAAGGTTGGAACACTCTACTGTTGTGCAAGATTAGAAATATTATTTTAATATGACATTGTCTATATATACAATGAATTATTGTAATATGTCAAAAGTAAATTTAAAAGTTTTTTCATCAATTGTGATAAGCGAGGCAAACACTTCAATAGATGGCAAATGATAAAATTCAAGTATTGATATTGTAAACTTTGATAAATGATAGATGTTGAAATTGTTTGTATTGTTGTATCAAAGTTTTTAACCAATGATCTCTTAACAAATAACACAAGTTTAGTATGAAGAGAGATTTACACTTCAATATAAGTGTTGGCAAAGAAAACTTTTATCAAGAATTTGAAAATAGATGAGATTGAAATTTTTTTTTTGCAAAATAGAATCCTTGATGAAATAGATAAAACTAGTTTGGATCAATCAAGAAATTCTTTGTGAATGAGATAGAATATAAAATCAATTAAGTTCAAAGATTTTCAATAATTTGCTCTCTTAATTTTCTCTCCAAAATTGTCCAAATTGAATGTAAAGAGAGTTGGTATTTATAAATGAAAATCTGCCGTACCAGATGTCCGGTATTTACCGAACGATCAATATAGTAGTTATTTTTTTGTCAGAAAATCAGACCGTTTAAAATTTGACCGTTGGAGCCAAATCAACTTTACCGTACGTCCGGTATGTCTGGTAAAATCGGTTTTGGCCCGAAACATCATCGTTTAAATATTTCTCAAAAGTAAGAGTTGGAGGGACGTTTAAAAATATTTTTCAAAATATTTGTCATATTTAAAAATGTTTGTTTCGATTTTTACTTTTGAAAACATATTTTACGAGTAAAACGTTTTGTCGTGATTTTTCAATTCTGAAATCAAAACTTGAGCTCGTCACGAATCATTGCCAAGTATTGAAACGTTTTACCTTTACATATGATTGCACAAAGTCTAAACTTTTTGTCTTGAACATCTTGACGTGCATTATTTGATAGTATTTCGACTTTTGTCTCGATTCTTGTTGAGACATCTTTTTGCGAGTTTTGCAATATCATTCTTCATAGCCTCGTTTGATCAATTTTGTTTTCATGTCGATTGTTGTATGCAAATTTCTTGGCCTTAAACTTTGTGTCCTCAATTGATTTGTAATAATCACTATAA
This sequence comes from Fraxinus quadrangulata, assembly GCA_903798255.1. NCBI lineage: Eukaryota > Viridiplantae > Streptophyta > Magnoliopsida > Lamiales > Oleaceae > Fraxinus > Fraxinus quadrangulata. The sequence continues at coordinate 18,249 of CAIGRB010020647.1, forward strand.
ACACTCGAAATCAATTTGTTAGAAATAAACGCAATATGTTTGTGATAATCAAAACAAGACATCAATCATAGGTCAACACTTCTTTATTTCTGAGTTGATGCACTTTTCTATCCAAAATCATCATCGAAATTTCTTCATATGATAAGTCTTTTTGTACCCCCAATGTCTGATAACCCACAACATGATTGGTATCATGAACATATTTTTTGAGCATCGAAACATGGAACATGTTATGCACTGTTGCAAGTTCAGGTGGTAAGGCAAGTCGGTAAGCTACAACACCAATCCTTTCAAGAATTTTGAAAGGTCCAATAAATCGTGGCCTCAACTTTCCAATCAACAAATCTCAATACACCTTTCATTAGTGCTACTATCAGAAAAAATTTGTTATCAACTTGAAATTTCAAATCCTTTCTTCTACCATCAGCATAACTTTTGTGTCGGTCTTGTACTATTTTTATTCTTGCTCTAATTTTATCAACTGCCCTAAATGTTCGTTCAATAATTTCAGGACCCAAAATTCTATTCTCTCAGACCTCATCCCAATGAATAGGGGATCTGCNTTGATGCACTTTTCTATCCAAAATCATCATCGAAATTTCTTCATATGATAAGTCTTTTTGTACCCCCAATGTCTGATAACCCACAACATGATTGGTATCATGAACATATTTTTTGAGCATCGAAACATGGAACATGTTATGCACTGTTGCAAGTTCAGGTGGTAAGGCAAGTCGGTAAGCTACAACACCAATCCTTTCAAGAATTTTGAAAGGTCCAATAAATCGTGGCCTCAACTTTCCAATCAACAAATCTCAATACACCTTTCATTAGTGCTACTATCAGAAAAAATTTGTTATCAACTTGAAATTTCAAATCCTTTCTTCTACCATCAGCATAACTTTTGTGTCGGTCTTGTACTATTTTTATTCTTGCTCTAATTTTATCAACTGCCCTAAATGTTCGTTCAATAATTTCAGGACCCAAAATTCTATTCTCTCCAACCTCATCCCAATGGATAGGGGATATGCACTTCCTAATGGGGCCATGCCTATAGTAGCTTGGAAGCTATTGTTATAAGCAAACTCCAAGGTCTAAAACATACGTCCTCAACATATCTTCAAGAGTTTGAATGGCTCTTTCTGATTGTCCATCCGTCTGTTGGTGATAAGCAGTGCTAAATTTCAATTTCGTCCCCATGGCTCCTTGTAAGCTTTTCCAAAATTTTGATGTGAACCGCGGGGTCTCTATCCTAAACAATGGTCACTGGAACTCCTTACAATCTGACTATCTCTCTAATATATAATTGTGCGAGTTGTTCCATATTAAACGATTAACCAGTGCCCAAATAGCATTGTGACCTTTTTCTGATTTCGGGAAGCCCACCACAAAGTCCATCGCTATGTGTTCCTATTTCCATTCTATAATATCCAACGACTTCAGTAGTCCTGATGGCCTTTGATGTTCTGTCTTGACCTGCTGATGAAATTCTTCACAGAACGAGGGATTGCCAGTATACGAGGCGATCAGATGGGATCCAGGGAGTGTTATCTTAATTCTCTAAGGAATGCTAAACCACGAGTTAACATGGTCCTAGATGCTGAAATGTCATAGGCCACTAAAGAAGGGCGACCTCCGACGCGAGACGTTGTCATGGCAGAGGCCAGATCCGAAGTATCCTTGGAAGAGTTGGACCCCAGGGTGATTGAATCGGAATCACAAACTGCCCCAATAGAAGAACTAGAAACATTCCTAGTAGACTCCCGGGATGTATAAAAGGTTTTATAGGTCAAAAAATTCGATCAGATTAGTACTTGTGCGAAAAGAAGGAACACACACCAGTTGCCAATCTACTATGTAAGCAGAGTCTTACTACCTGCTGAGGCGTGCTACCCAGACATGGAGAAATTAGCTTTGGTCACTTCATCCAGAAAATTGAGGCCATATTTCCAGGCCCATAGCATTCACGTTCTGACGAATTTCCCGTTGAGACAAGTCCTGTAGAAACCAGATGCATCGGGAAGGTTACTGAAATGTGCTGTTGAGCTCAGTGAATTTGACATCACGTACATGCCATGGACAGCGATCAAGGGCCAAGCCCTGGTTACTTTTATTGCAGAATTCGCTAAGGCCCCTGAAATTGAAGTGAACATGGAACCGACGAAGCCTCTCACTTTGAGTCTCTTTGTTGATGGCTTCTCAGGAGAGACAGACTTCGGAGCGGTGTTGTGTTGGAGAGTCCAGAGGGGCATAAGCTCAACTGCGCCGTGAGACTTGGATTTAGAGCTTCCAACAATGTAGCTGAATATGAGGCTCTCCTAGCTGGACCTCGGTTAGCCAGAGAATTGCAAGTAAAGAGATTGATTATTAACAGTGATTCACAGTTAGTGGTGAATCAAGTCAATGGAAACTTTGTGGCCAGAGACAAACACATTGTAGGATATCTGAAGCTGGTCATGGGTTTCCTACCCAACTTTGAGAAGTTCGAAGTAATTCAGGTGTCGCGCCAGGAGAACTCCCATGCAGATGCACTGTCAAAGCTGGCCAGTAACAAAAATTCAGAACTACTCAAAATAGTGCTAATTAAATACCTAGCTGAACCATCTATCAAGAGAGGTAAAGAACTGATGTGGATTGAAAGTATTCCACCATGGATGTTACCTATCCTAGCCTACTTGAAAGAACATACTTTGCTGAAGGATGAAGCCAAAGCACGACGGTTTCAAAGGAGAGTTGCTCACTTTTTCCAACATGACGATATCCTGTATAAGCGCTACTTTTCCTCTCCCCTCCTCAGATGTACAGGGGGAGAAGAGGCCAATTATATCCTTAGAAAAGTGCATGAAGGCATTTGTGAAAACCACTCCGATGGACCAGCCTTGGAGCTCAAAATACTCAGGGAAGGGTATACTGGCCGACCTTGAAAAAGGATGCAATTGATTTCGTACACAAATGTGACAAGTGCCAACGCTTCTCGAATATACAGAGGCAACCATCTCAAAAACTCACTGTTGTATCCAGCCCTTGGCTGTTCACCAAATGGAGTGTGGATTTCATTGGCCCCTGCCCAAAGGGAGAGTGAGCGCTCGCTTCACCATCGTTGCATTGACTACTTCACCAAATGGGTAGAAGCAGAGCCTATGTCCAAGATCACTGAAGTAAACACCTCCAAGTTCCTCTGGAAGAACATCATATACCGATTTGGTATACCTCATTCCTTCGTCTCAAATAATGGCAAACAATTTGACAATAGAAAGATCCGGGACTTATGCGATGAGCTCGGAATCAGGAAGCATTTCTCTTCACCTCATCATCTCCAGGCAAATGGTCAGGTCGAAGTGGTCAACAAGACCATAAAGCTCACCCTGAAAAGGAAGCTAGATACCTCCAAAGAGGCCTGGGTAGACGAGCTCCAGCAAGTCCTCTGGGCAATTAGAATTACTTACAAAACAGCTACTGGGGAAACTCCATTTTCCATGACTTATGGAGCTGAGGCCATGAGCCCTGTAGAGGTTGGTGTTCATTCTCCTCGTCGTATCCACTTCAATGAATTGGCAAATGATAAGCTAAGGAAACTTGAACTGGACCTCCTCGAAGAAAGGAGGGATGATTCTCAAGCTAAGCTCGCCTCCTACTAGCCTAGATAATGCGCTACTTTAATGCCAAAGTGAAGAAAAGGGTCTTCTGCATGGGGGACCTGGTCCTCCGTAAGGTGTTCCCATCAACTAAGGCCCCTGGCACAGGAACCTTGGGCCCTAACTGGGAAGGTCCATACCGAATTATTGAAGAGGTTAGACCTAGCACATATAAAATAGAGGGCCTAGAAAGAAAAGTGATGCTCTGGCCCTGGAACATCTAGCACCTAAGGAAATACTACCAGTAGGGACCTTGTAACTGTAGATATTGCAATCAAATGAATGAATTTTTCATTTCACCATGCCCATGCATTGAGACATCAAAACAACCTTGTTGAGGTGCAAGCTCCTCCAAAGGGGTCACCTCCAAGGACATCTGTGTAGTCAGAGGTGGTGCGAGTGCCATCTCTGATGAGGTCGAAAGTGCACATATCAAAGCAACCTTGTCGAGGTGCAAGCTCTTTCAAAGGGGTCACTTCCAAGGACATCTGCATAGTCAAAGGCGGTGCGAGTGCCATCTCTGATGAAACAGAAATTGTACACATCAAAACAACCTTACCGAAGTGTAAGCTCCTCTAAAGGGGTCACCTACAAGGACATCCGCATAGTCAGAGGCAGTGTCGGTGCCATCTCTGATGAAATAAAAAATGCACGTATCAAAATAGCCTTTTCGAGGTGTAAGCTCCTTCAAAGGGGTCACCTCCAAAGACATCTGCGTAGTCCGAGGTAGTGCGGGTGCCATCTCTGATGAGGCAAAAAGTGCACATATCAAAGTAATCTTGCCGAGGTGCAAGCTCCTTCAAAGGGATCACCTCCAAGGATATATATATTGTCAGAGGTGGTGCGGGTGCCATTTCTGATGAGGCGGAATATCTTTAAAACAAATGGTTCATTGGCTTCTTCCATTTTATTAAGTGGTTAAGCAAGGCCGATGCAGTATTACTTGGATCATTGGCTTCTTCCATTTTATCGTGGTTAAGCAAGGCTGATGCGATATTACTTGGCTCATTGGCTTCTTCCATTTTATTAAGTGGTTAAGCAAGGCTGATGCGATATTACTTGGATCATTAGCTTCTTCCATTTTATTAAGTGGTTAAGCAAGACCGATGCAATATTACTTGGTTCATTGGCTTCTTCCATTTTATTAAGTGATTAAGCAAGGTCAATGGGATATTACTTGGTTAAGCAAAGCAAATGTAATATTACTTGGTTCTCCATTGGTTTCTCCCATTTTATTAAACGGTTGATGTAAGTCGATGCGATTGAACTTGGAATAATTTAGTTGTTTATCCGAAACGAAGATGGAAACAATTACTTTGTACAATTGGAATAAAGTAAAGCAAAATAAGAGGTGACAAAACTTGGAAGAAAATGAATTTCATTAACAAAATAGGGCCGAAGCCAAGTACAAGGGATACAAGGTTTAATCTATACTAACAATTGCCCCTGCCCCCACTTCTTCCTGAGGGGCCTCCTCCGCCGCCTCCTCTTCCATTACCGGACGAACACTAGTGTAGCTTCTGAACTCTTCATCTAGGAAGTTAATGTCGAGCTTTGGATGCTTCTCTCGCAGTCGAGACATGATCTCCTGGGCACTCCATGAAGCCAAGTAGTTGGCGAAGTTGTCATACTCCTTGATCTTGTCAAAGTTGGCTTTGTAGTCTTCACTGCCGCCTCTCCAACCGTCTTCACTTAGGCCTTTAAAGACTCAATTGCTTCTACTTGAGCCTCAGGAAGCATCCTCAGTTCGGGTTTTTTTGCTCATTGGCCTCGACCAGAACCTCCGAGGCGATTCTCAGGTGATCATTGGCCTGATCAACCTTTTTTGTCAAAGCTGCCACATGGGAAGTCGATTTGTGTAGCTCGTTCTTGAGCTAATTTACCTGGACTTCGACCGAGTCTAATTTGGAATCGGCCATGACCCACTTCTCATCAACCTCATCGGCCTCCTTCTTGTCCTTTGCCACATCTGCCTCCCAATTCGACCAGGCTTCTATCCTCTTCTCCAGCTCTTCATTTTTCTTGCAAAGGCCTCGAACTAGGTCCTCTGCCGTGGTGCCCATACTCAGAGCCCGACCACGCATGCATCATTAGCCGCCAAAAGATCCTCAATTTCGCACGAGGTGGCATGATCTTGCCATGCCCCGGTCCAATACTTGTTGTGGACTCGGGCGGCAGTAGCGGTCTCCGGAGGTAGCATCTCCAATACCGCTTCGAAGAGGTCATCATTTTTGCTCCCCAAGAAATCAGTCACCTTATTCCGAGCCGAGGAGGTAGTGGCAGGCTTCTTCAGCCTCTTTCCAGCGGGCCTCTTACCCATGTATGCAGTAATAGGCACTATGGCCTTTGGGATCATCGACGGGGTTGCGATGGTCACCCTAGTAGTCAGTGGAGGAGGAGGCTTCACGTCAGAAGTAGAGGCAGAGGCAGATCCCCTTTTTATTTTCACGATGGAGGCTCCTTCCTCCGCCTCGTCTTCCTCAGTCGGCTGCTGAGCATTGCTGAGGGAAAGAAGCTTCTCAGAGTGCTTCTTGTAAGCAACTGAGCTTGTTTTCAACATTTTGGCCTCCGTAACACTCCGGGGGATGGAGGCAAAGTCAGGCCTCAACTCCTTCTTCTTATCGAAATCACCCACGAGAAAGGAATGTTGGTTAAGTGTCAAGAAAGGAAGATATCCCAATAAGGAGCCGAGCTGACAACTTTACCTTAACTCGCCATTAGTTCGTACAATGTGAACGATACGTTTTGGTCAATTAGCTCGTTATAACTCCTCTCCAGATGGGACGTCCGATAAAGTTGACTGATGATATCCCACTCTTTCTCAGAAATCTCACACCTCAGAAGGGAGCCTGCAAACAACAAAAATATTAAAACCACAAGAAAAAACTGGTCAATTAAATCAACTCCGGAGCGAAACTTACTGGCGATGGAGAAAGAGGTGGGGACTGTAAGGGGCTCTATGGGGTTATTTTTCTTGGTGTCCCACCTCCCGGCTACCCATAACCACGAACTCCTCCATCCTTTGACCGAGGATGGCAGCCCTACTACAAATGGAGAATAGGACCCCCAAGGAGCTAAGTAGTACCACCCCTTACTTTTCTCACCTTGGCTATACTATTGGGGAGAAAAATGGAGTGGAAAACGCTGAAGGACATATCTAGGCCTAGGCTGACCCTATGCCAAAGCATCCACGTCCCAACCATGTGGGACCAGGCATTCGGGATAAGTTGTGTCGGGCCTAACCCATAGGAGTGGAGAACTAACCTAAAGAAAGGATGGAAAGGTAGCCTGAGGCCTGCCCTGAAGAGGTTCTCACTTACCGATACACATCCCGGCCTTAGATAACATGCCATTTCGCTCGACTCGAGGACTATTAGCTCAATGTTGTCAGGTATTCTATAAACTCACCACACTTCTCTAAGGTCTCCAAAGTAGGCTTAGACGGATAGTTGGAAGCCCCCCATTGAATCGAGGTGTCTACGGGCGACGCGGGCTTCTTCTAAATATTTTTCCCTCACCTAATAGCCCTACCAATCTCATCTGAAGAGACAACTATAGGGTCTCTCAACTCAGAACTCTCAGCCTCTTTCCTCTCACTCATCGACACACTCCCTGACCTCTCAGAAGATATTTACTCAGAAATTAGAAGAAAAACAGAAAACAGAGAGCAAAAGTCATCGAAACTTACGAATGGAAGGCCACCGGAACTTTTGGGAGTTGCTTTGGTCCCCGGAAGCAGAAAACGGAGAGTAAAGGTTTCGTTTGGAGAGTTTCACGAAGGTAAAAATGGCAAAAGGAGGAAGTTTGGGCCTTATATAGGCATACTAAGACTCGTCCCAGCCATTGGATCAATTCCAATTGCATTTGGGCCATCCAAAGCTGAGACCCCAGAATCACCGTTGAAATCAAAGGTTGCCTAGATCAACGGTCCCGATGAAGCAGTGAGTCTCACGCATAACCTAAACGTGTCGTCTTGAGGAATGGGAATCGTCACAATCGTTACCATTATGGCAAATGAGGTGTGCATTGGAAGCAAGCAGATGTCCCATTAATGTGTCTTGGGAAGGCGCGAATGCTTTCAAATCATTGGTACAAAGCCCAAGGCTTTTTTCAGACCGTCACCTCACCATTTAAAGCTTCGCGTTGCAACAGCTCTCCAAAAAGTTGCCAACCCATATCACTTCGGCCAGAGAAGAATCTAATGTTGCAACAACTCCCTCTACAGTTGCCCACTCTTATCGCTTCGGCCACACCAAGTTCACGTTGCAACAGTTCTCCAAAGACTTGCCAACCCATATCACTTCGGCCAGAGCAGAATCTAATGTTGCAACAACCCCCTCTACAGTTGCCAACTCCTATCGCTTCGACCACACCAGCTTCATGTTGTAATAGCTCTCCAAAGAGTTGCCAACCCATATCACTTCTGCCAGAGCAGAATCTAGTGTTGCAACAACTTCCTCTACAGTTGCCAACTCCTATCGCTTTGGCCGCACCAGCTTCACGTTACAACACTTCTTCAAAGAGTTGCCAACCCATATCACTTCGGCCAAAGCAGAATCTAATGTTGCAACAACTTCCTCTACAATTGCTAACTCCTTTCGCTTCGGCCGCACCAGCTTCGCATTGCAATAGCTCTCCAAAGAGTTGCCAACCCATATCACTTCTGCCAGAGTAGAATCTAATGTTGCAACAACTCTCTCTACAATTGCCAACTCCTATCGCTTCGACCGCACCGACTTCGCGTTGTAACAGCTCTCTAAAGAGTTTCCAACCCATATTGCTTTGGCCCAAGTAGAATTCAAAGTTGCAACAACTATCTCTGGAGTTGCCCACTATGATCACTTCGGACATATCACAATTCACTTCGGCAAAAGCAGTGACGTTCGCCCCGCGACTGCATACCTCCAACGTTCGTCCCCATGCATCCCAGTGATCGAAACCAAAAGTCCTTGTATTATATGAATATCTATACATGGACTTGCGGGACTATTGTTACGGGCATATGTCAGACCCGCCATCTCTCCCTTCACGTATCAGCAGAAGTGGCCCTCACCACGCCATGCGTTCGCTGAGGTGAACGCACATGGGATGATCTGATTGTATAAGCCGAAGTGATTACATGAGGGACGAACTGAATGTATACCAGCGAAGGAACCGAACTCATCTGCGATACACTTTGGACGCAAAAGCCCGCACTCCGCTACCTCGACTCTACACCTGCCTCAACCCAGCAAAGATCTCTTGTACAAAGATCTTTCCAAAGTCAAATCCCTGACTCATAGGACGTGTGGTAGGACCAAAACGATCAATTCAGCTGCCCTTATTAGAAACATTCAATGCCAGCCAACCTAAGGAAGGACAGATTGCCACCTAAGATGGGATGGGCCCTGAGGATCTGGTAATACGTGTTCCTTCATCCAACAACTCTTCTCTTCCCATCTTTAGTATAAATATCCCCTTCTTGTGTCGAAGAAGGATTCGAATCAAATTTTCTCCTATGACATTGCGTACTTGAGTATCATCATCTTCCTTAAATATTTGCACTTTGTTACTGGGTACACTATCAACCATTTCCCGGTGGGTGTTCTACCGTCGGTGAACCTTTTTCGGTTGAACCTTGACCAGACTTGACCGTTGGAGTGCACACGACCGTCCCCAACCTCTTCGGGGAATGCCACGAGTTGCTAACGGCGTGCTGCGTGTGCAGAGAAGAGCTGACGTGAAGACTTATTCTATTGGCCACGTGTCGGAACCATTTTTCGAGGTCAAAATCAACAAATGAATTTAAAATTTTACAATTATCCTATCAGTTAAGTCTAAATTGTAATTGACAATTTCCTAAGTCAAAATCATATTTTAGTTGAATTGTATTAGGAATTAATCGAGTTGTAATCAAAGTCAAAATATGTTTAGTATAGTCCAACTTATTGTAAAAATAATTTGGGATTGATAGAGTCTAAAAAAAAAAAGAAATCCAAAAAGAATATCAAAATTCGGACTTGAGGAAGTTGATATCGAGAATGATGCTTTTTCGCTAGCCTACTGTCCAGCAGGCACTCGAGCGACTAAAGCACAACCTCTGCTGCCCGCCTAGCGTTGGCCTGCGCTCGAGCCGTAGGTGTGCAGCTAGCCTAGCGACAGGCTAGTGCTCAATTGGTAGGTCACGAATCAAGTTACCAATGTTGCTTCAAACTCTTGATTTTGAGTTCATTTTCATCCTAAACACTTTTCCCTTTATATCTAACCCTATGAACGTCCCAAATCATGTTAAATCGTAATTATTCCATAGAAATCATTCCTTAGAAAATCCAAAACACTTTTATTGATTTCAAGATTCAACCATCATATTATTTGATTCATAGATTTATACAAACTTAGATTTGTTGATCGATATAAGTGTCGTTAAGTTTCTTAATAGAGATAAGTCTGCACATAAGATATGAAAAAAAATGAGAAAAAAAAATTATATATGTGCTTATTGATAGGAGGAGTAAGAAAATTTATAGAAAGAAAAATTTATTATGAGCTTTTCATTTAAAAGGTCCTAATAGTACTGAGTTTGACTTCATACTTTGAAGAAAATATTCTTTCATCAGTGATTTTTTGCTTGTCCTATCTCATTGCTTTAAAGTTTTGAGACTTGTTTACAGGAGTCTAGCGGAACTTTTCATATATGTGAATCTTGTACATTTATTCCATTTAGGTTTAAAATAAATTACGTGGAAAAAAAAATTACTATTTATAAATTAGACATGTATAAGTAAGCAAATAACTGTTAATGATGATATAATTAAAAATTCATGAAAAATAGAAACAGTTGTTTAAAAAAAAAAGGAAAAAAATTATTTTCCTATCACCCGTTTTGCATAATTTTTGCATAATTGTATATGTGCATATTTTTTTAACTTATTCCTCTTAGTATTCTTGATATTTATTATTTTTTTACCTTTGTTATTTGTGACAAAAGGGGAGGGTGGAAATAGTATTTATTTCGGGGAGTTAAATAAACGAGTTGGGGAATTTGAAATTTTGATTGTTATTTGACTTAGGAGAGTCATATGGATATTTCTGTTAAAATTTTATTATCGTTTTTTTGTGTTTTGTTAATATTGATAGTAAAATTCTATGGTATATTTCTAAGTTTGTAATTCACATGATATTGCATGCTTTGATGTTATGCATGTTTTATTAACAAAACACAAAAAACAATAATAAAATTTTAACAGAAATATCCATATGACTTTCCTAAGTCAAATAACAATCAAAATTTCAAATTCCCCAACTCGTTTTTATTATGTTGGTTTTTATAACTTAGGTATATGATTTTGTTAATTGTGAATTCCTCTTTTTTTTCACCTGGTAGTTTTGTTTCCATGTGTGTCAAGAAATATGTTGATAAGTTGCTGAAGAAAAAAAAAATTAGGAATGGAGTCTATTGAGTAGATTATGTTGGACTTTTAACTTTGAAATAAATGATTTGTCACGAAATGTTAAAGGGGGAGATTGTTAAGTGTAAAATTGTAATTGGCAATTTCCTAAGTCAAAATCATATTTTAGTGAATTGTATTATGAATTAATCGAGTTGTAATCAAAGTCAAAATAAGTTTAGTAAAGTCCAAGTTATTATAAAAAATAGTTTGTGATTAACAAAGTTCAAAAAGAAGTAAAAAAAAAATATAAGAAGAAGATCAAGATATGGACTTGAAGAAGTTGATATCGAGAAGGATGCTTTTTGTTAGCCTACCGCTCAGAAATCGCTTGAGCGACGAAAGCAGAACCGTTGCCGCCCACATAGTGTTGGCCCAACGCTCGAGCGACATGTACATCGCTCACATAATGACAGGCTAGTGCTCGAGTGGCAGGTCACAGACCACATTGCCTGTTTTGTTTCAAACTCTAGATTTTGAGCTCATTTTCATGTCAAACACTTTCCCCTATATATAGGTAACCCCATATTATTTGATTCATAGATTCATCTACTCAAATTTGTTGATCGAGTTATAAACCTTCACATTAAATCACAAATCAAAACACACAAGATCTTTGATCAAACACTAAACCTACCTCCGCCAATTAGCTTTCAGAGTTGCTAGTTTTGGGAAGAGACGTTTGGAGTTGTGGTGCTAAAGAACGAGATTCGTTCTTAGAGGTCCACATGAGATAAACAATACCAGTAGTCGGGAGCTGGTATAAAGAGCGCATAGTTCAGGAGGACCAATGTGATTATATGAAGAAGGTCAAATAAGACTAAAGGTTAGTCGAGCTTAGACCATACTGTAAGTCTCATTGTTTATAGTGAATTGTTGATTGACAAAAGTGTCCGAGGTTTTTGATTATTTGTGAAGGGTTTTCTCCGTAATATATCAGTGTTACTAATTGCTTTTGCTTCACAAATTGTGGTATTAAAATTTAGGATAAATTGACTTGATTGACCTAATCATTTTGAAATAGTTGAAAAGTGATTTATTGCTTTTAATTATGTAATTCTACCAGTTAGTTCTATATAAAACATTAAATTTAAACTTTCACTATCTTTGAATCTGCTACAACTCCTCAGCCATTTCCGTGCAACTTCCTTGCTATTGCCAACAAAAAGCAGGCCATGACATGGGCCAAAATTGGCCCTTGTCTATTTGCCTCGACAAGTCTCACGGGGCTGACCTCGAAATTTGGACTAGGCCTGGGCATGGTTTGGTTCTACTGAGCCCGTAGGCTCGTTTGTCCTCCCCATTCATCGGACAACCAGATCCAAATAGGGTTCAAAGACGCACTAATACCCCATCCATGGCACAAAGCCATCTGCCTCAAAAGCATGCCAATCGGTTCGAACAAATTCTGTCTTTTTTTTTTTTTCTTTCTTCCAATTTCTTTGATTTCTTTCATCTTTTATATGGGGGAACTGTAGCCTTCATGAAAAAAGAAGGGTTGAGATGGAAGAGAAAAAAGAGGGAATATAATCCCAATGAAACTATAAAACGAATCCTAAATGTTTTCATACTGGGCATCTCTGATTTCTCAAGATACACATTCTATTTTTCTGCAAAAAGTGGATTTCGGAATAGGGCATATGAAGTTCCTGGAAAAGATTGAATATCTGGAAGTGGGAATTTGATAGTTTCCAAGAAATGGCAACAATTGAAATGGGAAGAAGGTGAAGTTTTGAGGGTTGATGGGGTGGGGTGGAAGTGGAAGTGGAAGTGGAAGTGGAGGTGGGGAAGAAAATAAAAAGATTTAGGATCACACCTGCAATTATTTCTTTTAATTTTGGCCATTATTATTTTGTTTAAAGCTTAATAAAATTGGACGATAGGGAGGTGGATCGCACTTCAAAAATCATACAAGAGGGGTTTTAGCCAATTTGAAAAGGTGGGAAGGTATTTGACAATAAGTCCATGTGTTGAGGGTGTTGCACTATTAAGCCATTTTGTAAATGTGTGCATGTACTTGAAGAATCACGAGGGACCAATGTGAAGTAGGTCTGCTCTGATGAGTATAAAATAATTCCACAGACAATTTGCCGTGGATTGTTTCAACATGAAAATGATATGGAAAGGGACTTGAGCTTACTGCACAATTAATCCCAAGGCATGTTACAGAGAATAAACAGTTTCTGCTTGAATATAACATAGCTTTTTAAAAAGGGGTACTTACAAAAATACCCTTAAAATTATGGGTGTTTTGAAAAATCATGTGAAAGATTTTTAGGAAGTAAAAAATACTGTGTAAAATGAAAAAGTGAAACAATGTCACTTTTTTAATAAAAATTGTCACTTTTTTTAAAAAA
>CAIGRB010020647.1:32752-87991 GCA_903798255.1 Fraxinus quadrangulata
AAAAAAAAGTGACAAATTTTAAAAAAAGTGACGAATTAAAAAAAGTAGCACAAATTAAAAGAAGATATACATATTCAAAAAAGTTACGTGTCACTTTTTTATTAAAAAATTACCCACAGTGTTACTTTTATTAAAAATTGATATTTGTGACTAAAAAAAAATGATAGAAATCAAGAAAGTATCTGAAAAAAGTGATAAACGTTAAAAAAAAGTGACGAATTTTAAAAAAGTGACGAATTAAAAAAAGTGGCACAAATTAAAAGAATATATACAGATTAAAAAAGTGACAGACAATAAAAAAAAGTAACAAACACTCAAAAAGTGGCAAAATAAAAAAAAGTGACAAACTCAAAAAAGTGACGAAAATTAAAGTGTTGTATGTCAAAGTGACGTTCAGAAACTAAATTCACAATTTAAACAGTATTTCTTCTCAGAAGTTTGAGAACATATATATACACCATGATGAAAGATCCAAGCACATCATTACATACCATAGTTGTGGTAATACAAATGACATCTACCATGCTAAGTATCTGCAAACAAAGTCCATTGTCACAACTAAACACTTCTACCAAATTTACAATTGAAGATCAATTGAAGCCTTGGTGACCTTGGCACCCTTCTTAGCAACAACTTTAGTGACCTTCGCACCAAATGGATCGTTCTTGTGTGTTGACACGTCAAGAGACATCGACTATTTCTCATATCAGTTAAAAGAGTTTGAAGTATTCCTCTATTTTATGATTTTAAGCAAGTGCCACAATCTTCCATAAGTTTTTGCAGTCAAGAAGACATAGTTGAGCATTTTGATTGCATGAACTCCAAAGTTTCAATAGCTTCAATCACAATTGTTTCAACCGTCCATCTAAATCTCTTGGTCATACATCATCTATAGAGAAAAGTGACACAAACAATTAACAAATATTCAAAAACGTTAACAAAATCTAAAAGAAGTGACAACAATATCTTCGTATTTTCATGTCAAAATGCTTAATAGAGAAGGCATTATGTCCAATTGTGACCAAAGTGTATTATGCTATCCCTTTTTTCGAACATTGAACAATTACTCCACTAATCCACTACAATTTTGAAGGGAAACAACATCAAAATGGCTCAACCATCTAGTTGCTATGGAATGGAGAAAAATAACAATGTAGAAACTACATTTTTCATGAATAGTCATAACGCCAAAAAAAAAGAGCACATGCAAATGCTCTTTTTATGAACACAGAAAACGGATTCTTCTAAAAAGACAGAGCACAACACCCAAGTTTATTCATCACAAAACACAAATACTTCATTTTACACAAAACAAAAGGCAAGGAACAAAACCAGAAAAGCCACATACGAAATATCATAAACGGAAAAATGTCAAAACCAAAAAGGAACAAAAAATAAAACGTACACACGAGAGCAAAACTGAATAAATTAATGTTACTTTGGTTTTATAAGATTTTTTCTTCTTTGAAGATGGTTCTTCATCAATATTTCTTTTCATCTTCGACCCACTTTCTCCTGCCATTGTAGAAATAAGAGTTGGAGTTAGATATCAAAGTCGGCATCGGAGTGAATAAGTGGGAATCGGACTTCGATTTCTGAATTTTGATCAGAACATGTTAGGGTTTCAACTGTTTGGGGTTTTTAGGGTTGGTGTTTAAAATCTCCACGAAATGAAAAGGAGAAGACTGAAGATGAACGGAGATGGAGAATTACGGAGACAAAATCGACAGAAAATGATCGAAAATAGCCTCTGAATGTGGGGAGCGTTTTCTCATAGACGAGGAAATGGCATTTGAATGTTGTGAGCGTTTCTAAGGATGAGACTGGTTTCTATCGGGTTAGTTCAAGGGGTTAAAGTTTTAGTTAATAGTTAGGACGTAAATATTACTGTATTAAAATGTTTAATGAGTTTAAAAGGTATAAATCAAAATACTTATTTTTGTAGGGTATACAGCCTAATTTCCCCTTTTAAAAAAGCTTCAAATTTGCTGCAATTACAAAAGAACAATATTCCTTTAAGATAGATATGTACATTTAAAGTGAAAATGGTCGTAAAAAATATTAAATAATTTACAATTCAATAAGATTTATGATTATGAGCAAAGCCTAGGCATAGATTTAGGAGTGGTGTTGTTTGGCAATCTTGATTTCATCATTTTTGTCATCTGAATTTGCATTTTCTTGCAAACCTTTTCCAATTCCAGCACTCTCCATTGCATACCTTGCAAATGTGCTTTCAGCTTCTCGTTCTCGTCCGAAATATTGAGCTTCCTTGCGTAGAGCACGATTTGTTCACAGGTTTCATTCTTCTTTCGGGTGGTGCATTCCCTTTCGACGAAACTACTAGTAGAGTCCATGACAGGTTTTGGCTGGTCTGTGTCTTCGAGCAAGCTTGTAAGTTTGCATTGCCGGGAGATGAGGGCTTTGGCAGCTAATTTTGGAGGGATTTTGATGTTTTGAGTGATGTGGTCAGTGACTTCCGATGAGAGTTTCTCGTAATTTATTCCACAACAGATTTTCATTTTATATTCTTTGGACAGCCCTGAATGAACCTGCAAGCATCATCGTAGTTATCCAATGTAAGAACAGAACACTAGAAACGGCATAGAAAAATAAAATGATGTATCGTGTTCTGGCAAAATAGCTATAGATAACATATCAAGAGGCATAACAACGAGTTTACGTACCTCCAAATACAAATCCACCGCATGGTAAACTCGGTCATAGGAGTCCCGTGCCGAATTAGGCAGGGCAATGATTAAGGCCAAAAACTTTGCCGGTTTTAGGTTAGGATCCGGGGCTACCTCAGCTATATATAAATCGATCAAGTTCGCAACTTTCTTCAGCCGAATCATTGGCAAGAAAAAAGCTCCTTTGCCAAGAAAATATTTCAAAAATCTAAGAACTAAATTCACATCATACAGGTAAGTTCTTTCGGCTGGGGATGGAATGAGCAAATTATCTAATGTTGCTTGATCTAATAGAGAACCAATCATGCTCTCTAACTTGTTCCTGGAGCATTTGCTTATGTTTAAAGTTAAAGCAACTCGAAGCATCCCAAATAAACTCCTGTATGACAAAGTGCTCAAATCCAAAGAATATAGAATCTCTATAACTGTTTCAACGATCTTAATTTTCTCGTCCGAAGTGGCAGAACCAAATCTTGATTTTTGATAGTAAAAGAGGAACCTGCTAATGATACTATGGTCAAAAATTTTCGATACCATCATTTTCACTAGCATTTCAATCAGGTTGATGTCAAATGCTCCAAGATCTTCAAACCACCATGTCAGCCGAAATAAACTGTTCTTCATGCGCTCTGTACTTCCTGTGTCACATGTCAACCAAAATTCAGAACTATCTGTAGAGGAGGCGGATGGACAAGGACTCAATTCACAGGAGGAAAGCCTTCCAACTAGAGAATCCAAGCACTTATCGAGTATCCCTGAAGATTTTGCGACATGGAGTAATTCTTGGCACTGTTTTAGGGCTACAAGAAGATCGGACCATGTCCAAAACTTCATGCCTTCAAGTGATTTCTCAGTTTGCTCAACCAGATTTTGAGTTTCAGAGAAAGATTTGCTCATTTCCATGAAATACGCAGCACAATGTAGGTTGCAAACGTTAACGGGATTTATGTGAATTTCTCCCTTCTTGTAGCAGAACCTGGTCAAGAGCTCAAAAGTCTCTGCTCCTCCAGGAAATTCGTGTAATACAACCTTCAGATTTCGTGTTTCCCTGTTCGATTTACTGAACAATTTGCTTATTCTTCCCGAATAATAAGATATAACTTGCTGCAACGATTTATTGAAAAATCAGAATTAGATAAGAATATCATTTTGCAGTGTCACAGAGAGCAATAAAATACAGCAAAACTTAGAACAAACAAGTATAAGAGAGATGCAAAATATATAACGTTGAATGGTTACAAAACTGAAAATTATGGACAACCCCGAAACACGTATCAAAATCAAATTGCAGAAGTTTACGGAATAACAATTAAGCAACCGTGCTACCTTACAAATGAACGCTATCAATGCGAACAAGTCCACTCCCAGCATTGGCTAAAACGGGTGGTAGTCAACATGGTTAAAAGAACAACGAAAAGGTCATTATACATAATAAATTGTTGAAAGGGAATCGAGAAATAGGTAGGCTAACAATCCCAGCAGACAAGGGAAAGAACAGTGGCAATAAAAATTAGATCAATCATTTTCGTCCTTCGAAAGATGTGGAAGAAAAAAAAAGAAAAGGTATGAACATAAAATCTCCATAAATGCAACAATAAATGAGAGCAGGCTCATAAAATACAAAATAAGTGATTTCTTTGTCAAAAGTGTGACGAGTTAATGTGGGTAGACAAAGAATAACCCACATAAAATAAAACAAACCCCACATTCTAACATTACAGCTGAAGACTTAATGATTAATGATATAACAATTTGTGAGATGATACTGCACATACAATAAAGATAAATAAACTTTCCTAAGAACCGTTATAACAATTTCCCAGGACTTGTATATGTGTCAACAAACAATTCGAAATACCTCAACTTTTCTAAGAGAAGCAGGTTGGAGTCAAATAGCAACGATAGACGCACTTCTTTTTACAATATTTCGGAATAAATGAGGTAAATATTACTGATTTATCATTAGTTATAAATAACTACTATGAAGAGTACAATTTGGGTACAAAGAATGTAAAAGTCGAGCAAAATTATTCTCTGTAAGAAGGAAAAGTCACATTCAGACAATCCCAAATAAAACAGATTTCATTAATGGAGTTCCATCACAAAGACAAAACAGAAGAACAAAGAAGCCAAGTAAAAGGAATCTTTACCTTATCCACCAGGAAAACTTGTTCCCCGTTCACATCTACTTGAAGATCACAATGTACATCCATGAGGAAAACAAATACAAAAAAACCCACCTCAAATTAAGAGTTTTTTCACTCAAAACAATAATACAAAAAGACTTGAAGCTTGAGATTTAAGGTGACAAAATACAGGAATTTATAGGGGGGCAAAAAACTAGATTCTAAGAAGGAATAGTTTTATCCTTGGTCAAATGATAAAGAAGCTATAAGGTTTTCATTTTTCAACTGGTGTGTGTGTGTGTGTGGAGAGACAAGAGTGTGCGTGAAGCAACAAGTTGTGCAAAGACACAGAAACACATTTACATATACATATGCATATTATATGATAAAACAAGGAGAGTTTGCTTCAAGAAGCAGGGTTGTGCAGTCTATTGTCTGATTTCTTGAAAAAGTACGAAAAATAGAAGTTCAATTGCTATTATATTATAAGTATTTGAAGATTATATGAAGACGTCTTTGCTTAATTTGCAACCTTTTGAAGATTTTTCTTTGTTTCTTGCTTTCGACTCGATTCCATTGTTTTAATTTTTTTATTTTTTTACTCTCTCGGATTTTGTCACTGACTCGATAAAGGCAAAGGAAATAGGTTCAAAGCATGCAACTGAAGTCTGGTTGTCAACTATAATTAGATAAATTAGTAAGACTTGCTGCATTTCATCATGTGATATGTCCACTTCCTAATGAAATCAACTAGACAAAAAATTGTTACACCAATCTTCGACAAAAGTCTTGATTTTCTATCCTCAGTCTATTGATGTGTGTCAGCCCTGTAAGTATTTTCATCAATTTGGAAGACGACGCCAAAAACTTGTTATCTACTTTTATCTTGCAAGAGAAAAGATAGTTAACAAGTAATACAATAATGAGGGAGCACTGTCATGCGATAATTGATTATTGACTTTATTTTAATCATAACTATAGCACACACAATTAATTTATGATTTTGAAGATTGATTTTCTAATTAGTAACTAAATTAACTAAGTTGAGCACACACGAAGAATTGTAGAGTAAAATTCAGTCACGTAAAGTGCTAAGATTACGAATCCACTATTGTAATAATAATTCAATTATCAATTACTCGTATTTGTCAATTCGTGTCCTATGTTGAAAACCAATGATACAATATTAATCAATAACTTCTCTCATGATGAATGAATTATAAACTCATATATGAACTTAATTATCTCTAATTAAATTAAAAATATATAAATTAATTCATAAAAGCGTAATTAAATGATTTCACAGAGCATAATGACATCTCTATCTATTACATAATCCGATGTTGCTTATTTTCATGTGCTAATTATATCGAATCTTTGGAAAACAATATAAATCACAAAAACATTCTAAAAGTGATCAGGCATCAAAATGGAAGAAGAGACTAATAAACAATCAATCTGGAGGAGAAGAATTCAAAAAAATAAAAATAAAAATGATCAACTTCAAATTAATTTTAAAGACAAATTTTCATCGTTGATCCAAACCACAAAAGATTTACTTGGACTTGATTGAAATAAATAAAGATAACTAGAATATTCTAGAAGAAATATGATTACAACTCTTGATGTTCAATTTCTTCAAGATCTTGAAATAGGATTGTTGCTGTAAATTGAAATCGAGATTTAGTCCTAGCTTCAGGTTTTTGAACACTTCTGGTCCCTCCTTTAAATCAATCAATTCCGGTTTAACCACTTCCATTTGCATCCAGATTGATCCTTCATCTTCCAAACTTATCTACTCTGCTCCTTCAACTTTTATTTTCTTCAAATTTGATGCTTCAAAGTTTAGATAATGTTCAATTCGGTCCCCAAATGTCGAATTTAATCCCCCAAACTTGTGAATTCATCCGCTTAACACTTTCAAAGCTTCAGTCAAGTCCAAATCTCCTAGTAGCTCTTCGATTTCAACCTTAAAGCTCCAATTATTCTTTAATTCTCTTCCTTTATACTTAATTCACCTTCTAGTCGAGATATTCACGTATAAAATTAACATATACACTTATATTTTCACTCAATTAATCACTACAAAGCAAGTCTAAATGGTTAAACAAACGTGTAAAACACACTTATCGATAGAGTGGTAAAACTTAAGTCAAATAGAAGTTTTCTCATTCCATGTCCTAACTCGAAGAATAACTTCAACTCCCAAATTATTCACTCCATGAGGCTAGGTTTGCTATATTATAAAATCTCCTATTACATGAAATTCTTAAAATAGATCAATGAGCAGAAAAAATAAATTGGGCATACAAATACTATTGACTTGTAATAGTGTAGATATCAATTAAGACAAATCTCATGTAGCATCTACAATCATGTGTAGATTATATGTTCTACAGGACTTCCATAGTGTTGAACACCCATGTTTCAAAGGGGATTTGTTCTCTCATAGTTTGAGTGACCACCCATGTTTCTCCTTTTCACAGGTTGGCTAATGAGCTGAGAATGGATGTTGATTTTACACAAGGAGTTTTTGAAATTATTAAAAATAAATAAAGGGAAAAATACATAAATACAATACTTTAAGTACATAATTTCACATTTATCTAACTTACAAAATCATTTCAGAAATCAAGTGATATATACTATCGGCATATATATGAAAGAAAGTTAGGAAAATAGTTGATTTAGGATATTTCCATCATAAAATATCATATCCTAATATATATAATTTAAATATTATTGCTCTCACCTCACACTTTTTATCTCTTATGTATATCATTTAATAATTATTTCTCTTACCTCTCTCTCTCTCTCTCTCTCTCTCTCTCTCTCTCTCTCTCTCTCTCTCTAAAATCATGATTTTTTTAAAAAAAAATTAGGTGGTCACATTTTTTTTTACTTATAATTTAATTAAACATGTCATAGTTATAATAACACATAATTTTTTAGATTACATATTCCATACATCTTAGTTATATAGACTTGTTTTTCACACGAATTAAGAAATTTTATTTAATATTATTAGAAAAGTAATTTTTGTTAAAAATTTTCCTAGTTTACCCTTGTTTAGTTATCAATAATTAGTAGTAAATTATTACTGAAAATAGTAAAGAAATAATGGAACATTAATAAACAAATAAAGTAAAACATTCTTAATAAAGAAACAAGACTATATAATTGAGTCAAGAAAAAAAAAAAAGGAATGTGAACCTATATAAATTAGACGGAAAGAGTATTATTTATTGATCACAATTTGTTTATGTTATTGGTTACAAATACCGATAGCTAGTTACGGACTATCTCGTTTTAATCAAAATATAATAAGCCAATACAGGCTGATCAACCAGCAGGCCATCTACTCAGCTTAAATTCATCAATACACCATTGATGAATTTAGGACAGAAGTAGCAGAGTAATGAACAATAATGACAACGACGAATCCATCGTTAAATTAAAATCAATTAATCTGAGGCATATCGATGATCACCCATCAATGCTGTTGTGAATTTCCTATGTCTTCGTCTCATATCGGTAAGCACAAAATAAAATTTCACAAAACTGTAGAAAGAAACCAAGACAAAATAATCGATTGACTATTACATATTTGTATCTGTCTGAGGTGTTTCCGCCGTAGGTGGTGCGAAGTGGTGGCTGGTGGTAGAGGCCGGTCTTCATGGTATGTGAGTTTTGAAGAGATAGAAATTATTTCAAAGAGAATAATGGGCGGTGGGGATGGATCAAATTAACTGGGAAATTGAAATTATCCTGATTTAGTTTTTGATAATATAAATTTTATAATATATTTATTATTTTTAAAATATTAATTAACACCTTTCTCATTTCAATTGTTGAAAATTGAAGGATTGTCAGTGTGGATCAAGTACAAGGTCCAATTCCCCTACTTCAAAATTTATCATTCTAAATTAATAATATAAGAATTTCTATGTGGGTATTCTGTCTTTGTACAGGAATGAGAGATTGAAGAGACACGATACGAATAAGAGCTCGATAAGAAGAATAATCAAGAGGCTTCCAATGAGTCCCTCAAGCTTTAAAAAGGGAACTGCATTAGTGACAGTATCTAACTCTTTAAGTATTGAGAATTTAAATTCTTGAAGAATAGAAGAAACATGCCTTACTCATTCAATCTAAATTCTAAATAGGAATACAAGGATACATACAATTTTTGTGTCAGCTTGATGAAAAGTCTTATTTTTCTAATTTGTAGAAGCAAGGAAACTGAAATGCAATTAGGGAATGAAATCAGACAAGTTTGTTTACTGGTTGAGATTGTATAGGGAAGACGATGAAACAATGTAATGAAGTCGGATGGTTGACTGCTCAATAGTACTACTGGATACCTTGCTTGTCCTGACATATGCATCGGACCTTTAAAGGTAAGACGATGAAACAATGTAATGAAGTTACTTTTTTTAACTTTCCAAGAGACAGATTTTTTCATCCGTATATGTTTGCCTTTATGTTAAATGTTGGTGTGTATCTTTACAGTGTTGATGTCTTTAGCGCCACCCCTCCGTTCAAAATATAGGTGAAGATAAAAACAAATAAAAAATAATTAAAGACACTTGCGCATTATGTCTCAAGAAAATGACACAAGTATTGTTACTGGACTTATAAGTGCCCACGAGAACGACACAAGTGTTATTACGTTACTTATAAATGTTCACAAAAACGGCACAAGTGCCGTTATTGAACTTGTAAGTGTCCACAAAATCATAGGAAGTGCCGTTACTTGATTTGTAAGTGTCCATAAAAACGGAACAATTGTCTTTGCTTGACTTTTAAGCATCCAAAATATAGGTGAAGTGTTATATTGTTACATGTGCAAACACGAGTATAAGCAGCCACGTTACATACTTGCCCCGAGGACTAATAAATAGAACTTATATATGTTATAATATGCACATGACCTCTACAAATATTGAGAGATATGCTCATTAACATAATCGACACATATGAGTAGGATCACTTGTCCTTGTACCATCTCAATAGCATATAAGTGATGTCATTTCAATCATTATTTGTCACATTATCAACCTTTCTATGTTACATACGTTAGGGAGTTCATTATTCGAGATCATTCCATTGAAAAAAATGTAAGAATATAGGTGAATACTAAAAAGAACAGAAGTGTCATTAACAACATAAAAACGACCCTTGTGCCATTGCATGTATAACCACAAGTACAAGTATCCATGTCCCATTTGTGCCTTGAGAACTAATAAGTGAAACCTATTTATGTTGTAGTATGGTCATGACCTGTATAAAAGTTAAAAGATATGATCATTATCCTAATCGACATATATGAGTAGGATGATTAATGCTTTCGCTAACTCGTTAACACGTATGTTACGTCATTTCAAAGGTTTTTTGTCACATGATCAACCTTTTAATGTTACATATGTTAGAAAATCCATTATTACACATCGTTCCGTTGACAAAAACCAAAATATAGTGAATACTATAGAACGACAAAAGTGTTCTTACGAACATGAAAGTGTCCCATGTGCTAGCATGTGTGTAAACGCGAGTATAAGCATCCGTGTCCCCAAGTGCTAATAAATGGAACGTATATACGTTGTAATATGCACATGACTTGTACAAAAGTTGTGAGATATGCTCATTAACTTAATCGACGCTAATGAGTAGGATAACTTATGCTTTCACCAACTCGATAATATATCAACTATGTCATTTCAATCGTTCTTTGTCACACGATCAACCTTTTTGTATTACCTACATTATGGAGTCCATTATTAGATATCATTTTGTTGAAAAAATGATACAGATGAGTACTATAGAATGATACAAGTGCCGTCACGTACATAAAAATGACCCCTTGTGCCATCATGTATGTAAATATGAGTAGAAGTAGCCATG
Source organism: Fraxinus quadrangulata (assembly GCA_903798255.1). Lineage (NCBI taxonomy): Eukaryota > Viridiplantae > Streptophyta > Magnoliopsida > Lamiales > Oleaceae > Fraxinus > Fraxinus quadrangulata. The sequence goes on from CAIGRB010020647.1 coordinate 43,473, forward strand.
TCTCATCCTTGCCCTGAGAACTACTAAGAAACTTATTTATGTCGTAATATATACATAACGTACAAAAGTTTAGATATATGCTCATTAACTTAAACGATACATAGGAATAGGATGATTTGTGCTTTCATCAAATCAATAACATATATAAGTTATGTCATTTCAATTTTTCTTTGTCACATGCAACCTTTAGGTGCTACATACGTTAGGGAGTCTATTACTAGAGGTTGTTCCGTAGAAAAATACAAAAATATATGTGAATTCTACTGAACGACACTAGTACCGTTACGAACATGAAAATAACTCTTGTATCGTTACGTGTGTAAACATGAGTATAAGCAATCACATTCCATCCATGCCTCGAGAACTAATAAGTAGAAGTTATATACGTTGAAATATGCAGATGACCTGTACAAAAGTTGAAGACATGTTCAATAACGTAATCGATAGATAAGAGTAAGATGACTTGTGCATTCACCAACTTGATAATATATAAGCTATATCATTTCAAGCATTTTTTGTCACAGTCAACATTTTTGTGTTACATACATTAGGGAATCCATTATTAGAGGTTATTCTGCTGAAAAAAAATATATAGTTGAATACTATAGAACGACACAAGTGCCGTTAAGAACATAAAATGGCCCTTATGCCATTACATGTGTGAACATGAGTTGAAGTTGCCGCGTTTCATCAATGCCCTAAGATCTAATAAGGGAACTTATTTAAATCGTAATATACACATGACCAGTACAAAATTTGAGAGATATGCTCATTAACTTAATCAACTCTTAAGAGTAAGATGACTTGTTCTTTCATTAACTCGATAACATATAAGCTATATCATTTCAAACATTCTTTGTCACATAATTAATATTTCTGTGTTACATACATTAGAGAGTCCACTATTAGAGGTCGTTCCTTTCATAAAAATCCAAAAATATAGGTGAAATCTACGGGACAATATTAAGTGTCATTATGACATGAAAACGACTATTATATTGTTACGTGTGTAAACACGATAGGAATAAACGAAACCATACACATGTTGAAAGTAAATGATATTAGGTGATAGTATGTAGTTATTTTACATCATTATTGTATTTTTTGTGAAAAACAGTAATAAAGACACCAGTGTTGTTTTACTATAACCAAAAATAGAATGTCTACCATTATGTCTTCATGATTCATTCTATGGAAATGAAAGAAATCAATCATTCTAAACATTACAAATACTTTACATTTCAAAATTACAAAATCAGTAGATCATAACACTACCACTCTATTAGAATGTCTACCATTATGTCTTCATGATTCATATAGATGTTGAAAGTAAATGATATTAGGTGATAGTAGGTAGTTATTTTACATCATTATTGTATTTTTTGTGTAAAATAGTAATAACGATATCAGTGTTGTTTTACTATAACCAAAAATAGAATGTCTACCATTATGTCTTCATGATTCATTCTAAGGAAACGAAAGAAATCAATCATTCTAAACATTACAAATACTTTACATTTCAAAATTACAAAATCAGTAGATCATAATACTACCACTCTATTTGAATGTTAACAAATTACCTATTAGAGTTTGATTTCAAAATGAGAGAATCGGTTAAAAAATTTACCAAACCATACAACATATTACATAGGATAATAATGTCATTATTTATGTCTCTCACTGAGTGGTATGCAGTCTGCATAAGCGATATTGTTATGTCCAGTTTTTAAATACCTACTACACTTATCAGACTTGAGAGCTCCTCTCCAACGAATTGTGGACGTCCACGGTCTCTTTGTCTCAATGGTCACATCACCTTTGTTGACCTAACATTATTCGTAATTTCTCAGTTCACCTCATTTGGCAGATAACGACTGTAGTGCCATTCTACATAGAAGATAATGAACTTAGTACTGTTATCATCCAATAGTTGCAAAAAACACACACAAAAAAAAAAAAATGAAAATAACACCAACTAAAATATCATTTAATAGATATTCAATATTAAATGTACAATATACATGAGATTTTAAAATTACATTTCTTCACTCTTCAAATTTAAATTAAATGTCTCAATTTAGATTATTTACCAAATAACTTTTGTTCAAATGTCCTAAAGAGGTGAAGAATTCAATGAAGAAGGGAATTTAAGGGTAGCAATCAAGCACCGTCGAAGAGGAAGTAAGCGTTGGTAATTTGTGGATACCTTGAAGACGTGAATTACCTAAGATTGAATTGGATTGATAAGGGTATTAAGGTCTTTTCCAATGGTGAGGGTATTTAAGACATTAGATATTATTTATTTACTATATTGAAGGCAATTTGATCAAGAAACATTGAGAGAAGACTATTCAACCAAATACATTGTTTGCTAGGCTCTTTAACAAGGAATTTTTGGGGCATACAATCCTCTTGAAAAAGGCATTTGGATTGTTGCCAAGGAATTTCTTTCATTTGAGAGAACTTTGGACCAAAGAGTACAAGCAAAATCAAGGCAATTAGGCAAGTGATTCAATCGTTTTAATTTTGGAATTCTTCAACTCTAGTAAGTTTGAAGCAAAAATGTTTGAAGCATGATTGATGGCATGTCATGAAATATGCAACATAAAATACTCACAAAATTTGTCTAGCTGTTCCTTATATGATTTAAATCATATCTGCAAATTTTCAAAATTTTAGATTTTATATTTTTGGGAAAAGGTGAAACCCTAGTAAATTTATAGAAATTTTGAATATTTATTGTTTGTTGTTCATTATTTTTCATGCAGTAAAATTAGTACGGTAGGATCGATCTTTCTCTACGCTTTGCAACCATATAAAAAAACTGTTAATTTGGAATTAAAATGAGAAAGTTATAACATTTCAAAATTTAGGTCGAATATAAGAAAAAAAAACTTAAAATAATCTGCATAATTTTGTAGAAGAAGATGAAAAATAAATTTCCCTCACCCTCTGTCCTTTATGTTGCGTACCAAATGCTATAATTAGTACAATATATTTTGAATTATGACTAAACAATTGAACTCAAAATGTGAAAATTAAAATTAAAATTTAAAAAAATATTTTTCATAAAACTGGAAGGCGATGTATGCACCGCATCCTCTGCAGACTGCGAGTAGGGGGCCATGTGCAAGGTCAAATTGAAATTTTGAAAATTAAAGTTTGATCAGTGAAATATTCTTGATTTTCATGTATAATCAAATTAATTTTCGGATAGTTAAAAATGAATTTATATTGAATAATTAAAATAAATTTATAAAAAGAATAAAAATATTTTAACTTGTTTAAAGTCTGTTTTCTTTTCTTTCTTTCTTTCTTTCCTTTTTTTTAAAATTGAGAATATTTATTAAGTGTTATTTTCCAAATACGAAATAATTTTTTCTATGTTCCTTTTTATGTAAAAAATAAAATTGAAAGATGCTTTGAAATTATTTAAAATACCACCCTGTTCTACGTTCATGGGTGGTATATGTCTTAATTATGTTATGTGATCAATTATGACTTTTTTTAGTTTTGTGCTTAATCAAATAGGGGTAAATTTATGTACATTCTTAAAGGGAAGGCTAGTAAAGAACGAGTCATAGAATGTATGAAAAATTATGTGCTTATCAAAACTACGAAATAGATTCACGACACAACCTGGTACAACACATAAAATATCTTGAAGCGATGCATTTGGGACAACCTATATGTGAGGTGAAGAAAATGTATTGTCTAATAAAAACACTACTCAATCAGTGAACTAATATTGCAATTGAAATTTTTTATAAGATACATACTCTAGCCTGCAGCTAATTGATCAAGATTTTGATGAGAAAATGGAAGAAAGAAAATTAGGATATTAAGAAAATTCATCTATCCATGTATAATTAGTTATAGTAGTAACTTGTTCGATCGTTGATCAATATCCATGTAATGCTCTTCTTGTGCCTACTAATTGTAAAGAAGTTAAATGTAAAAATATGAATATATTTGACATCTTTTGGTTAATATATGTGTTGTGTTTTATTACATAAGATCGAAATATCTTATTTACTCTATATATGCCTAATTGTTTAATTTAGTGGGAGTTCTAAATTTGGAAGAGATCATGTCATTCTAACTAGAGCATATGATTTTTTGTTGTGAAATTAAATTTTGTAATAATGAAACATATGATAACGGATGATGCTTGGGAACTTAGTGAACTTTTGCATAGACTTGTGACTCTATGCTTATTGTTAAATTATCATAAATTTTAATTTGCATGAGTGGAAAATGATACGTGTGCATGAATTAACATTTAGATGATTGTCTATAAAACTTTGAGAGACGTAATATAAAAAACATATCATTGATGACCTTAATAAATGTGACAAATTGAATGGTGATAACTATAACACTTGGCGATATAAAATTTAATATATGTTGGAGGAATATGATGCTCTTGAGGGTATTAATCACATGATGGAAAACTCAAGTACGATTCAGATCAACATTAAAGAGATCATGAAGCTTATCAATCATGGAAAAAAGAAAGATTTCACTCGTGAAATTTTGGTAAGTTTTGTGGCGGATGATCCATTCACGAGTGTGAGAAATACCGACTGCTAATAACATTTGAGTGTATCCGAGAGAGAAATATAATAGTACTAGTGTGACTAGTCTCGGATAACAGAAAATTAAGTTTGACATTTATAAGAAATCTTCTATCATAACATCAAATAGCATGTTAGGATTATATCTAACGTGATCAGGGAGTTGAAGTCAGTTGGTCACATACATGCTGATGAGCAACAAATTCAGACTTTGATCCTATCTCTTCTAGATAACAAAAAACATTTGAAGTCAATTTAACTCATATTGGTATCATCAAAACTTTTGCTGAACTGTGTGCCCATGTTGAACTAGACGATGAGCGGCTTGAAGCAACTAAATCCCTTGGACATGCTTTTATGGCTATTCTAGTTCTGGAAAAGCTTCGAGCTTTAAATGTAAAAAGAACTGGAACAAGGACGAGAAAGAAAAAGGAAAGAAGATTGGACATGGACCTTAAAAAAGCCGAAACGCTGCAAGAAAGTAATATATTTTGGAAAGAAGAAAGACGAGCAAAATAGAGTGATCACATTATATATTTGATCTAATCTCCTTGATAAAGAATCAAGATGAGATTACTATAAGTAATCAAAATGGAAACCTGCTTTAGTTGTCGAGATTGCTTAGAGAAATAAATATAAGGAGAACTAAAGTTAGCATCGAGGAATGCTTGAACTAAGATTTGCATGATATATTTAATTTATAGAATATGGCATATATCTTAAGAAAGGGGAGAACAAATTGTAGCACGTTAATCATAACCATGTGTGTTTTGGCAACCAATGAAAAATGAGAGAATGGATCCCTCTTTCTTTATTTTGTGATTCCTTGAGGTATATATAACCTCATTTAATATACACTTGTGACTTTTGACTATTTTTAAGACTTTATTTAGTGTTGCTACTTTATCATATTGTCAATAATCATCAATGATTCAATTCAATGGAATATGTCTAGGAAAGTAGTTATTTTAAGATTTAGAGATTCAAGTAGAAAAGAAAGACTATTATATCTAACACGCTTGTATGACTATTGTGTTAACTAATTGAAGTTTTGGACACAATTGTAAATACAATATATTGTATAGAGTTCAAATATGTTCTTGATTTATTGAAGAATCTGAAATACTTGAACTAGAGGTTAGAAAATAAGTCTAGAGTACGGCGAGAAATATGATACTTTTATAAAGCTATTACAAATTGGAAGAGTTATACGATCCATTTACCAATATGAACTCTATGAGTTAGATCTTTAGAATGTTAACTCACGTTAGTGTGGAAGTTCATAATATCTCTCAAAGAAAAGTACAAAAGAATCCATATTAAAAAATGGTGGTAAATTGAAAAGGCAATAAATGACATATTTGTGGTATTCGATCATATTGGAAAAGGCATTTGGATTGTGGCCAAAGAACTCCTTCCATTTGATAGAGTTTTGGACCAAATAGTACAAGCAAATTCAAGGCAAGTGGTTCAATGATTTTAACTTAGGAATATTTCGACTCCAATTAAGTTTCTGCAATCTTGAAAAGAAGAAGCATGTTAGGTATGAAATTACATCAATTATTCATGTTTTGGAGTTGTTTATAGTTATTTTAATTATAAACAGATAGAAATAAGTGATGGATAAGTAGATACTACTTATGGAATTCATGAAATATGTAGATAAATAGTAATTTAGCTGATTATAAACTAATGCTGAACAAAAGAAATAATAATTTTGACATAATGATAATTAACAAGGTATTGAAAAAATGTCATATTATTTAATTTGGTTGCATGTCCGGTGGTCAGAGTAGCACTTCACGAATTTTAATTGTCTCAAAGTTCACCTTTTTAAATTGTCCACTCTATGTTTGCTAGAGCCCAGACCTTACAGTTTTATAAAAGTTTGATGGCGCGGAAAACTATTGACTTCTAAATTATAAGACTGGAGATTGCTTCTTTCTTCATAAGCAGACAAATTAATTCTCCATTATCTTACCGTGTGCACCTTGTCTTGTGCTCATTGCAGCCGGTTAACGCAACCCTAATTTATTTCTACTTTTAGCCGAAGGGACCACAGAATAAAAATCCATCTCCTACAGTTATTCTTGCAACTGAGTAGAGTACAAAGCTACCTATCTAAATTAAATACCAACTGAATCTGGTCTTGTTGAATTTGATGTCATGGAACTCATTCTGGAGCGGAATTTGTCCTAGTATTCGACTCCGTAGCTGCATGGAACCCAAGCTGTGGCATAGATTGAGTTGTGGCCTTTCCATGTTAGCACTAACATGTCGTCGTCTTTCTTCATGCCCCACCCACTTGCATGTTCATCTAACAAGATTTTAACTTCCTTTACAGTCTCTTCACACAATGGAACACTTTGAAACCCTCTATTTGCCATCCGTTTTGAGAGTTTGGTTCCGGGTTCCATTCTTTCTATCCTTTGGATACCTTCGAATCCAATAATGTTCTCGATTTTGTGACCAATATCAGCCTCGTACTCAATCCTTTGAGGGCTATTTTTTGGCAAGAAAGTCTCGAAGGCGTCGAAAGGTATCCACAGATAGTTAAAGCAAGTTGTTATCCTTGATTCTAGATTTGATGTGCCTAAATCACAGTCCTCATCAACCAGTGTCACAATACAAGGACTTAAATCTTTAATTGTATCAAGAAATGCATCCCGACAAGAGGTGTCATGAGTAGTCCCCATCAGTTCATCGGGCAAGTACCGTAGCCAATTTTGGCAGTTAATTACCAAAGCTTCATCATCCCTCAGTTTCAGGGTTGAAGGGTTTAACTGACTTCGGAGTAAATCATAATGATTAGATGACCCTAATTGTGATATGCCTGCATCCGTTGGAGACAGTGGTGAGACTTCAATTACATTGATTTCAAATGGGACATCCTTAAACTTTGCAAAATTTGTCAAACGTTGGCAGACCTCTTCGCACGACACATTGAGGAAAGGAGGGACAGGCGGCCTCCAAGAAGGAACTGAAATTCGAAGCGATGGAGGCCCTTCTGACCTCTTGGACAATGCATCTATAAGAGTTGGCCATTGCATGCAATAAGTGATGCTGAAATCTAAAATATGAACTCTTGGGAGCCCTTGAATAGCCATAAAAATGGCACTATTTGATGCACAAAAACCAAACCTATGCCATGGGATAAGATCCACGTACCCGGCTAGCTCAATCACGGTCATAGTCCTCCTCTGAAGGACATCTCGGCCATCAAAACTTACTGTCGTAGGACAAACCCTAGCAGCCCTCGAAATAAGTGCCTTTAAGAACCATGAAGTCAGCCTCTGATTAGGGTCACCAATTGAGGAAGCCACATTATTGAGTACCCACATCACTTGTTGGGCCAAGGTCACATCTTTGTTCTCTAGGGCACTTGCAAAATGAAGTAGAAGTTTCTCTATGCATGCTCCATCTAGACTCCCTAGACATTCTTTTAATGCACCAGAAATAGAACTTTGAGATGTACTGTAAAGACTAGGGTTTTGCAATGAAATGGATGAAGAGTTTCCCCTTAGTTCTGCTTTCATAATTTGTTGATGAAAATAGTGTAAGGATAAGAGAACAAGTTTGAACTTCCACTAGCCACCTTGTATATTTAAAGAAATAAAAGAATCTCTGTACCAATAATTTTCTTAAATAGAACCAAAGAATTGAATAAGTCATGACTTCAAAATAAATTGAATGGCAATAATTCTAAGAATATCCCCGTTTTCCATGCTTTTTTTATTGAACGATTAGACCGCCGTAGAAGATATGCAATTACAAGAAATCCTCTGATTTTGCACATATCAACTCACTTTAAAAGAAATAGGACAACGAATCACATGTTTATTGTGTTCACTATTAGTAGAAACAAATGAGGGAATAGTAATTTGTGATTGGGCTAATCAACAAAACTACTGTTGAATAACAATCAAATGATCGTTTTTTTTTTCTCTTTTTTAATAATTTAAGTTTTTAGATAATGTAGTTCGACACGAATCACAGAAAGAGCCGCAACCCATCTTTTGAGTCAAGGTATGAGGGTTTTGAGGAAAATGAGTATTGCATCTTCCCTAGTACAGTTTAGACAAGTCCCAAGTATTATTCGAAATCACAAGTGGTTTTTTTTTTTTTTTTTCAAAGTACTAAGATTTTTTTTTTCTATCTTAAAATGTTATCTTTGTTAAGAAAAAATAGTTTTATACTCATTTAAATGTTTAATCTTAACATGCTCCAACAAGATGATGATTCATTTTGAGAATGTCTCCAATTGCTCTTTTAAATTTTAAATGGATTGCTCGTGTGAGCTTAATGAGTTATGATACTATAGTAAGACTTTCGATTCCTTTTTAAAATGTCAAAATTGTTAAGAGGAGTAGTTCAATCATATATTTGTTGGATACTTATTTCGACAAAAAAGGTATTTAAGTATGACAATTGATTATATTTTATTGGATTCCATTTGCTTTATGCAAGTAACTGTTAGAACTTTTGTGTTGGCTTTGGATATAGCTTAGTGAAGCCACTTTGGCTGAATTTGAATTAACAAACAACAAAATTGTAGATTTATTAGATTGCATACGGGAGTAAAGGTGATGAATAAGTTAAGAAGCTGTCTTAGCCGGCCAGCCTTTTGTCGAATTTGGATAAAGGAATTAATTATATCAAGGACTGTATCTTTTTGTGTAATGTAGATTTGGCATTTTCTTAGTAGAATGGCCGGTTATTATTCATTTTATGGCGACATATGAAGTTGGTTGTTATCAGATTAGAGTCATGTAATACCAAAAAAAAAAAGAAAAAAGACAGGTGGTATTCTTGACTACAAACCACTGAGAATTTAGAGAAGAATTTCTACTCATTTCTTTTCTAATGTAGGACAATTCTCACAACTGTTGTGTTCTAGATCAAATGTGCATGCATTCTGATGCGGGGAGAATCATTTCAGTTGGGGTAGGCCTATTGCGAGGGGTTGGACCCACATTCATTCATTGTTCACGATCATATGTAATACATACATAAATACATACATACATGCATACATACATATAAAGAATAACATAAATACAAATTTTAAATAATGTTACTATTACGTCTCGCCACTGAGAATCTTCGTGGAGACCACACTGTACTCGACTTGGGAACATTGAGCCAGAATTGACAAAGTCAACAATGACCCAATTGGTCAAAATAAAGTAGTCGAAGAAGAAGTTGATCTCCTTTGTTCTGAAGCTCCATCTGGCCAATACCCTCGCTCAATCTGAAACTCCAATTGGCCGAAGCCCTTGCTCCATCCCTTCTTTTTGCTAAAACCCTTGCTGTTTATTAGAGAATTCGCAAATAATCTTTAAAAATGATTGATATAATATTTATAATAATGAATGTGAGGTTTCGACCTGGGAGATGAGGCCACATGATTCTCATGCAATGACAATCACTTCGACCAGAACTCTATAAATAAACAACTCCTATAAAATTTATTTCTAATGCAACTCTTCACACCTAAAGATTTGATTCTAATGCAACTCATTCCCTATTATTTGCTTGAGTTTAATTTTTTCTTAATTTGGTTGAGTTGTTTAAGATTGTTTGTTTATATGAAATCATCTTTGATCATATTGCCGTTACTTGAACAACTTTATCTCGTATCGTAAAAGAAACTCCCATGTCCATAAACACCACCCTTCTCCATCCTAATCTCTGGTCGAAACATGTTGGAACTTGCTTGCGTAGACGCGAATGAACTCGGCATCTGTTGTTCACGTAACCGTTATGAAAAATGGGGAATTGGCACCCTCTGTGGGAAATTGCACATTCAACCATGAAAAACCCGTGGAAAAAGATGGTAAGGATATATATCTTAGAAGTTACTTACCTTTGAAGAAAAATGGTTGTTCTTGAAGAAAGACCACCAAATGTTCCAAGAAGAACCGTTTGTTAGATTTCTGTATATTCCTTGAAAAAAGGAATAGCATTCATACCGTAAAAAAGCCAAGTTGTTATTAGAGAGAACATTACCATGAGTTATGGCAATGAAGAGTCAGCATTTCGAAGAGCTAAGGAACACCATGAAGAAGGGGAACACCGTGAAGAAGGGGAACCCTCACATACTGCCCCAACAACTTGCCAACGATTTCATGAGCAACACCGGCGAGGTGGATAGAGAGATAGGTCCATAATAGCTGCTAGACTCACAAGGGGGTGGCTACCATGGCTGAAAATATGAGAGATATTATCCAACAAAATATTATCATGCACGAGCTACTAAAAAATATACAGAACCAGGGAAGATACCCAATCTCCCCATATGCACCCTAAGGAAATGCCTTCTTGGCGAAAAGGAGGTCCAAAGCCAAATGGATGATTATCAACATTACACCAAGGAAGATGCCCCTTAAAGAGGGAAGTTGAGATTGATACATCCATCAGCTATACCACTGACCGACCCGATGAGGTTTCATTCAATTTTCTTCTAAATTACAAACTCGAAGACATAACTCAGAGATCCATAAGTGTCTTCAACAGGTTAATCCCCAGAAGGCGATAAATAGGCAGGCTCAACTTTTCTTTACACCTAGAAATAGGCAGCAGTGGTCACCTTGGATAGAAAGACAAAATGAACCTATTTATGACCACCAGCCTCAGAATCCACCACCTAGAAATAGGTATTAAGAAAGGGCAGAATAGGCCAAGAATGAAGCAGGACCATCCCAACCATCTCGAGGACCTCAAGTTAGAGAAGATGAGGACTCTAACGAACACAAAGGTCTTACGACCTCGACGACGATTATGACAATTTGCCATTCTCATAGGAAAATAGGGATGCTCCTGTCCAAGTCACTTCGTGCTTCCTAAAATTCCCAGGTATGATAGAACAGGTAATCTTACGAGCATCTTCAACAACTTCAAAACCCACATAAGCCTAAGGAGTTCAACTCATGGTGTGAAATATAAAGCCTTTCTTAAGTTCTTCGCAAGAAGTAAAGAAAGTGAAAGGCCAATATAGTGCCTCCAAGACATGATACAGCAGTAGGGAGAGTCATTGAAAAGCTTTTTATCTCGTTTTACTGATGAAATGACCTACACCGTACAAGTAATCGATAGAGAAGCACTACAAGAAAAGGGTTAGACATGAATTCTCTCTTTTGGAGAGACATGTAAAATCATGATCGTACCGTTATGATGTCCTTCTAGAAATGATAAGACGTGAGATCATCAATGAAGAATTGAAAGATCATCGCAATAGGGCCAACTGGAGACTTTCACCTCCTTAGAAGCAACAAGAAAGAGGTCCCACCTCATACTTGTTGGAACACCAGGTAGATTAGTCAACCACCTTCAACCTAGACAAAGCACTAGTGGTAGCAACGTTGAATGTAGTACTAGCTTTGGTTTATGAGGACATTGTCTTACATATACAATCAATTAATCAAAGAAAGAATGCCCACAAGGAAATGCACCTTATAAGCAAGATCGACAACCTAGGGGATCGAGGCTAGACGTCCCGTTCAGGATGACGCTCCTCGAAGATGAGAAAATGACGGAGAGAGGTCTAGGAAGGTCAAAGGAAAAAGGAGGAGCCCTCCACTTAACACTGGCTGCGGACATATTCAAAATATTGACACACTTTTTGGAGGTCAGTATGATGGAGGGCATATTAGAAGTGAACAAATGAACTATGCAAGGGAAGCCCAATGGCAAGCTTCATAGTAAAAAATAGTCAACCTTTGATGCGAGAATTTTTCAAACGCAAGTGTACGGTGTCAAATTTTAATATAGTGAGAGTAGAATATCGTTGGCCACAGGGATTGAAATCAAATTCTAGTAATTCTTGTAATTAAAATAACCTTAATTTTATCTAGAAAATATGAATATTGGAATGAGATAACTAACCGACTAATTATCTTAATCCCTGTGGAATATTGCACCATACTGATGAGTGATGCTTTTAGTTCAAAATTGTTGGCATTGATTGTTTAGCGCCTTATTCCAGAATAATGCTCTTGGACTACAGGATTGAAGTAGTCTCGAATAGGTTTTTCCCGTTGATCAGCACCCTCTTGTTGATTTTGGTTGTTTTGCTCAGCCATTGCTTTCTCCTTAGCCTTCTTCTTTGCTCTTATTGTACGAAGAGTTCTTTCAATTACCAAATCAATATAAATTAAATTATAGCTTTTTGATTGTCGCATCAACTACCAAAACACCTGAAAAACAAAAAGAATAATTCGAACAAAATGAATAAATTAAAATAAAATGAATCTAGATTAAAATTAATTATACTTGGTAATAGTATTAATAAGAAAAGATAAATCAATTTCCGGCAACAGCGCCAAAAACTTGATGCGAGAATTTTTCAACCGCAAGTGTACGGTGTCGAGTTTTAATATAGTGAGAGTAGAATATCGTTGTCCACAGGGATTGAAATCAAATTCTAGTAATTCTTGTAATTAAAATAACCTTAATTTTATCTAGAAAATATGAATATTGGAATGAGATAACTAACCGACTAATTATCTTAATCCCTGTGGAATATTGCACCATACTGATGAGTGATGCTTTTAGTTCAAAATTGTTGGCATTGATTGTTTAGCGCCTTATTCCAGAATAATGCTCTTGGACTACAGGATTGAAGTAGTCTCGAATAGGTTTTTCCCGTTGATCAGCACCCTCTTGTTGATTTTGGTTGTTTTGCTCAGCCATTGCTTTCTCCTTAGCCTTCTTCTTTGCTCTTATTGTACGAAGAGTTCTTTCAATTACCAAATCAATATAAATTAAATTATAGCTTTTTGATTGTCGCATCAACTACCAAAACACCTGAAAAACAAAAAGAATAATTCGAACAAAATGAATAAATTAAAATAAAATGAATCTAGATTAAAATTAATTATACTTGGTAATAGTATTAATAAGAAAAGATAAATCAATNACTAATTTCGTTGGATGTCTTGCATTCGTAGTTCAGGATTGGCAACATGCATTACTTTCATGAATCACTTCAAAACTATAATGCATAAACTAAATTCTCACATATTCAATGCAAAAAGGGGGTGTGTGTGGCGAATCAAGTGCAACACTGTACAATTATAGGTTGATCCAATTCCCAACTTTAAAAGTCAAATATTTCCTTACCTTGCTCGTGGGATTCACATACCCCCAAATTTGTTTTCTTTTCTCTTCCCAAGGGTGTATTCTAAGTTGAGTTTTAATACTAATTTCTTACACCACTCAAATTTGGTTAGTCTTTACTAATAGTAGTTCAACATATCAACAAATGAGGATTCTCCTAATTTTTTACTGCTTCAATCTTCAAGAATCAACTAAGTTACTAATCTCTTATCAAATGTCCAATCCTCAAAAATAAGTGTTCGAGGCTTAATCATGATATTCTCGAAAATTGACCTCTAACTTAAGGTTTTCACCTAATTTTCATCACATTGGTCTCAGACACTCCACACAACATTTTGCACACATTGAATCCATATCTATCTCCATGTCTACCTACAACAGTTCAACCAACCAAACATCCTAAGTTTGGTTTAAGGATGTAATAATGTTTAATGACTGTTTATGTATAGCATTTAAGTTCTCTATTACAACTTATAAACAATGGATCAACCTACTCATGTACAACATCACAATCAACTCACGTGTATAAATATTTTCCGTTTCACATAATAAGTAAAAATTTAACTCAAACACATAACTCATCCACAACTCATCAACCAAAACATGTTATCAAATATATACAGCAATGCCGACAAGGCTATCCAACTCACACAAGTATACTTTTTTTTTTTAATGCCACACATCACACAACATTAAAGAAAGCACACAAAATAAAATAAAATAAAAACTAAAGGAAATAAACAATTAAAGCAAATCGATAAGCAAATAAAGCAAATAGACAACTTATAAAACTAAAGCAAACTTAATCTAAACATTGTCTCCAATGTGAAATTAAAGTTATGGAAGGAGACTTCCCTGGTAGCAATCAGTTGTTACCCTCCTCCTCGCCATCCTCAGTTGGGTAGTCCGAGAGAATTGGAGGTTGTGGAAATTGGAGCTGCGAGGATGGTCCACCTACTTGTGGTACGAATGTATAGCTGTTGAAAATCTGGTTCTGTAAGGTTATGGACTCCATCATGTAGTCTAGGCAAAGATCAGTCTACTCCTGGAAAACATCAAATCTAGATTGGAGTCGATCAAAATTTTCCTCCATAATGGTCTGCCACTCTTCTCGTGTAGAACAGTGTCGTCTAGCTGGCCGAGGTTGGGATGATGTGGCTCCGAAGTCCTGTTGTTGCTTTGCAATCAACTTCTGAATCTTTTGAATGTCCATGTCATCTAATGCACTTAAAGTACCTACCTGATGCTCATTCTCAGTAAAACGCACTCTAGCTTCGATACACAGATCATAAATTAGGGCTGGGTGGGGCAAGCCTCCAGTTGTGGTATCCTTTAAGTAGTATACAATGTTATCTTGAATCACTTGCCCAACATCAATACTCATCCCTTGTAAGATTGAAAAGAGCAAGTACACTCTATCATTTGTCACATCTGTGGTGTGTCTAGTTGGCATAAATCGTGCACAAATGAAAAAAAACCACACATTTCCATCTAGATCAAGGTAATTTGTATCAAAGTTGACCGGTTCTCCGCTAGAGGAAAAATTCCAAAAGGCTTGCTCACCCCCAAACTTTGGAGCAAATAAATGTCATCAATAGAGGTGTCAAGGAACTGGTAATATTCATCCCTTTAAATAATTGGTAGTCTGTAATGGGCATTGATGGTTTGCTTGTCAAATTTCACCAATTTTCCACGTACCATGACTGTATACTCCCGTTGGTCAATTGCATTAGAATAAAACTCCTTAACAAGATTCACCACAGCTTTGGGAGGAGATGCTGTAAATTGCTCCCAGTTTCGATATACAATGGTCTGGTATAGTGTCGTGTGGTGGCTGTAATGTGGAATGAGTCCACGTTCTTCAACTAGCGATTTATTCAAAATCTTATCTTGGTATCGTTTCTGAGCTTCTGGACTTGTGAATTGCTTTGACTGTCCACTGGAAGAACTCGAATGATCGGCCCATCGACTGGATGAAGCTCTTGGCTTGGGGCAATATTCAAATTCTTGCTCATTTTTGTAACCAAAACTTTGTTCACATATAGATACACCAACACAACAAACTATTATCACCACTCAATTAATCCCAAAAAGGTCTTTTTCAACACTCCACGCTTTTCCTCCGTAGTGCACTTCACTAATAAAGTTACAGTACCACTTCAGCCCCTCACAGAACTTTTATCGAACACCTCATATGCATAAATACTCAATCAATGGTTTTGGAATATGTCATCAACACATAATGTCTACTATCTCAAATATCACTAAAAACCACAATCTAGAGAATGTAAACAAGAATTGGAACATTTACACCCTTCTTTTGAGTGTGAGCAATGAAGTGGGTAGTACGGACTTGCCCTCCTCCTCTTGTATAAAGTGATGAAATCTAGATAATAATGTTGGGTGAGATGAGAAAATGTGAGTTTTTACTTGAAATAATGTCGATTGGTGATGGTTGAAGTTGTAGGTGATGAGGGAAAACAGAGAGAATGAATAGATTTGAGAGGTTAAGGCTTTGGAGTGAAATATTAGGGCACCTTTCTTTTAAAACTCGAATAGGCACAGGGGCGCCGACGGTAAAATAGTGCCATTATTTTTTTAATAGGCGCAGCTGCGCCTCTACATGGTGCAGGGGCGCTCATTTGTTCTGCCAAAATTTGGGTAGAGCTCCGAACCACTAACATATTATATTTTTGTACTCAATTTAATGCCCCAATAAACCTGTTCAATCAAAATAAACAAAAATAGCTGCAATTAGAAATGGACTAAATGAACTAAAAAAATGCGATAAACAAGAATAAACATGAAAATAGAAGGAATTAAGGTTCAGAAAACTTGGGTTGCCTTTCAAATAGCATTTGGTTTAATGTCATCAACCCGATGCTCCTTTTGTTTTAGCTAAGTTGTGCCAAATTGATAAGAGATACATGATGCTCTTCTTGTCCATAATAGTGCTTGATGTGTTGTCCATTGACCCTAAATGTTGTGTTATCCTTGCCTTTTAGCTTGACCGCACCAAATGGAAACACCTTTGAAATTATAAAGGGATCCAACCACCTAGACATCAATTTTCCTGGAAAAAGTTTCAATCTCGAGTTGAAAAGCAATACTTGTTGTCCTGATGTGAAATTCCGTTATAGTATGCGAGCATCATGCCAAGATTTCATCTTCTCCTTGTATTTCCTTGCATTTTCGTAAGCTTCATATCGAAACTCATCCATCTCATTCAGCTGTAAAAGTCTTTGCTCACCAGAAGCCTTCAAGTCAAAATTTAACTTATTTATTGCCCAAAATGCAGTGTTCAAGCTCAACTGGAAGATGAAATATCTTTCCAAAAACCAATCGATAAGGAGTCATTCCTATCGATATTTTGAAGGCTATACAAAATGCCCATAATGCATCATCAATCTTGAGTGTCCAATCCTTACGGTTGGGATTGACTGTTTTCTCCAAAATCTGCTTGATTTCTCTATTGGAGAGTTCCACTTGGCCATTTGCCTGTGGGTGATATGCAAGTGTTCTCTTGTGTCTCACTCCATATCGTGCCAACAAATTAGTCATCAGTTTGTCGCAAAAATGTGTGCCTTCATCACTGATAATTGCTCGGGGTGTTCCAAATCGGGTGAATATATTCTTTTTAAGAAACTTGAGGACTACCTTAGTGTCATTTGTAGGTGTAGCTACCACTTCAATCCACTTGGAGACATAATCAACTGCCAAAAGAATAAATACTTGACAACAAGAAGGCGGATAGGGGCCCATGAAATCAATTTCCCAAACGTCAAATAGCTCTACTTCCAACATGTTTGTCAATGGAAGTTCATGGCGCCGCAATATATTGCCTTGACGTTGGCAATGATCACATGACTTTATATATATATGTAGCTACCATGGAACAGAGAAGGCCAATAAAAACTAGATTGTAATAGCTTTGCTGCAATACTTGTTGAGCCTAAATGACCTCCATATAGTGAAGAATGGCAGTGATGAAGGATAGGTTGAGTTTCTTCAATAAGGACACATATCCTGATGACTTGATCAGAGCACATCTTGAATAACAATGGGTCATCTCATATATACGACTTAACATCGTGTAAGAATTTCTTCTTTTGTTGCTGAGAACAATTCAGAGGCAAAACACCACAAGCTAAGGAGCCGTTCTCTTTGGCCGTTTTGGGTCGTTTTCTATTTTCGATTTTTCAAAACAGTGAAAACGCGTTCTCTTTCCTATTTTCGAAAACGCGTTTTTGAAAACGAAAAAAAATTTGTACACAAAACACAAAACGATAAAATCATCGTTTTGGACGTTTTCAAGCCAATCCCACGAAAAACTTGAAAAAAAGGAAAACAAACTTGAAAACAAGGAAAACAAGGGACATAGAGAAAGAGAGAGAGAAGATGAGAGAGAGAGAGAACACGTTTTCCTTTTTTTATTTTCGAAAATAATTTTTGAAAATGTAAAAAAGAATACATTTTTAACAATCTCAAAATACACCCCCAAAACACAAAACTCAAAATGAATTCAAAACTCAAAACACAAAATTGAAACACAAAGAGAATGGCCCCTAAGTAGTTCACGAAATCATCATACCATGGAAGTTTTGCTTCAGCCACGAAGAGTTTTTCATCAGGGAATTCTTCTTTGATAACTCCATCATCTGTCTTTTCCTATCTTTCAAGTCTAGACAAATGGTCCACTACAACATTCTCACTCCATTTCTTATCCTTGATCTCAAGATCAAATTCTTGAAGCAAAAGGATCCAAAGAATCAATCGAGATTTTGCATCTTTTTTTGCAAACAAAAAGTGAATAGTGGCATGGTCGGTATACACAATCACCTTAGTCCCAATAACATATGGCTTGAATTTGTCGAATGCAAACACAACCGCTAGCATCTCTTTCTCTGTTATTGTGTAGTCTTACTTGCATAATAGATTGCTCTAAAAAATTTATCTCGTCTTGGACCAGGACCACCCCAACTGTAAAATCACTGGTGTCACACATAACCTCGAATGGTGCACTCCAGTCTGGGACTATCATAATAGGTGCCGATACTAACTCCATCTTTATCTTGTGGAAAGCCTTGAAGCATTCATCAATGAAGTCAAAGGTAGCGTCTTTCACTAGAAGATTACACAATGACTTGGCAATCTTGGATAAATCTTTGATAAATTTCCTATAAAATCCAACATGCCCCAAGAAGCTTCGAATCCTTTTTATATTCCTCGGTGGTAGTAATTTTTCAATAGCCATCATGCAACGCTGAAATGTGGCTGGTGCATTGCACAGCCCAAAAGGTATCCTCCGGAAGACATAAGTCCCATATGGGCAAGTAAACGTTGTCTTCTCTTGGTCTTTCGGTGCAATAGCAATCTGGTTATAGCCCAAATATCCATCGAGAAAACATTAGTATTGCGCCAAACGGTCAATCATCTGATCAATAAATGGAAGAGAAAAATGATCTTTCCTCGTAGCCTTGTTAAGTTCTCGGTAATCAATACATACTCACCATCTTGTACCAGTCCTTGTGGAAATAATCTCATCTTTCTCATCTTTAACTACAGTCATTCTACCCTTCTTAGGTACCACCTGCACCGGACTCACCCATGCACTATCAGAGATAGTATAAATAATACCTGTGTTTAACCACTTTTGAATCTCTGCTTTTACCACTTCATTCATTGCTGGGTTTAGACCCCTTTGATGTTCAATTGATGGTTTGTATGAATCCTCCATCAATATCTTGTGCATACAAATAGTATGATTGATTCCTTTAATATCAGCTATATAACACCCAAGTGCTAATTTGTGCTTTCTCAGCACTCTAAGTAATTTCTTCTCTTCCATACTAGACAATGATGAAGAAATAATTACCGGGAGGGTAAAGTTATCTCCTAGAAAAAGCATATTGAAGTCTGTTAAGTAATAGCTTCAAATTCATCTTTTTTGATTTCGACTCTGTTGGCTCGCCATTCCCTAGCATATCCCTTCCAAAGTTTGTCCCATTTTCTTCTTTTAGTGCTTCGTTCACAAACTGCATGACTTTATCATTACATTCAGCTTCACTAGCAACCGAGTTGATAATGCAACACTCAAGAGTATCATTCAACAATTCAACCTGTTGGATCTCTTTCACACAGCTTCCTACCACATAAATGTGATTACACGAGTGATTCTCTTCTGGGAACTTCATAGCTTGATAGATATTAAACATGACTTCTTCACTATTAACATACAAGGTCAACTCTCCATTTTTCACATCTATCAAAGCTCCTCCAATTTCTAAAAACGGTCGCCCAAGAATAAACAGAACTTCCTTGTCCTCTTCCATCTCAAGGACCACAAAATCGGCTGGAAAGATAAACTTATCTACTTTCACCAACACATCCTCTACAACTCCTTGAGGATAAGTGAGAGATCTATCTGCCAATTATAATATGATGGTGGTTGATTTTATATCTCCAAGTCCCAATTTTTGAAAAATAGAGAAAGACATCAGATTTATACTCGCTCCCAAATCACATAATGACTTTTCAAAGAATGATCCTCCAATTGTGCAAAGAATGGTAAAACTTCTAGGATCCTTCAGCTTTTGTGGCAACTTCCTTTGAATAATATCACTACATTCCTCTGTTAACTTGATTGTCTCAAATTCTTCAAGTCTTCTCCTCTTAGCCATGATGTCCTTCATAAATTTGACATAATTTGGCATTTGGTCCAAAGCATTTGCAAAAGGAATATTAATGTGAATTTTCTTGAAATTTTCTAAGAATTTTGAAAATTGATAATCAAGCTTTTTCTTTTGAAATCTTTGAGGAAAAGGAAGAGAAGGTTAAAGAATCGGAGGATTATCCAAAAATAGTTTGGATTTGGGCTCTTCAGCCCATTTGACGCTTCCTGTTCAGTTGTGCCTTTTGTGTTTTCTTTGTTTTTTCCATCCCCTTTGTCAGTTGATGTTGCCATCCTTGGGAAAGTGTCTGCTTTTGTGCTTTTGTATTGTGGACCTTCAAGCTCTTTGCCGCTTCTAAGAATAATAGCCTTACAATGCTCCTTCGGGTTCACTTCTGTATCACTAGGGAATCTTCCTTTTTGATGAACATTAGAAGAGAATACTATTTGGCCAATTTGGGTGTCGATTGACTTGAGATGAGTCTCAATTCCTTGCAACCTTGCCTCATTCCTGTTGAACCTCTAACTTGATTCCATCATAAATTGTCCCAAAAATCTTCCAATGGCATCTTTCTCCCTGGAGCATTGTTTTCAAATCCCATAGGGGGTTGTAAAACGTTCCTTGCATTACCATAAGAAAATTTCTCATGATTACGGAGCCCTGGGTGATATTGGTTAGGCATGAAATTGTTCTGATAGTCGAAGTTACGGTTGTTCACATATTGTACCTGCTCCTCATTATCAACTATGGCTGGAAAAACTATATTTGTTGTAGCTACAAATTCTGTTCCTTGAGAAGCTTTTAGGCTGGTCAAGGCGCTCAATTGATGACAAAACGCATCAACCTTTGCTGAAATATTTGTGAAGGCATCAATTTCATGCATTCCAGCTGGCTTCTTGGTCATTGGACGCTCATTTGTCCATTGAGAACTGTTGTTGGCCATTTCCTCTAGAAGTTCATATGCCTCATCAACCAATTTGCTCATTAGAGAACCACCAGCCGTGCTGTCAATAATAACTCTTGTTTGACCTTTCAATCCATTGTAAAACCGATCAAAGAGCATCCAATCATCAAACTCATGTTGCGAGCACTTTCTTTACATCTCCTTAAATCTTTCTCACGCCTCATATAAGGGTTCAAAATTCATCTGATGAAATGAGCCAATCTCATCCCTTAATTGAGACACTTTTGATGGAGGGAAAACTTTTGCAAGGAATTTCACAGTCAGTTCTTCCCAAGTGTTAATACTTCCCAATGGTAAAGATAACAGCTAGCTTCTCGCCTTGTCTCTAAGGAAAAATAGAAACAATTTCATCTTGATGCTATTATCACTCACTCCATTCACCTTTATAGTATTAGCCACTTGCAAGAACATAGACAAATGAATGTTCGAGTTTTGATTAGGAAATCTCCCAAACTAATTCTGTTGCACCATACTGATGAGTGATGCTTTCAGTTCAAAATTGTTGGCATTGATTGTTTGGCGCCTTATTCCAGAATAATGCTCTTAGACTACATGATTGAAGTAGTCTCGAATAGGTTTTTCCCGCTGATCAATACCTTCTTGTTGATTTTGGTTGTTTTGCTCAGCCATTTCCTTCTTCTTAGCCTTTTTCTTTGCTCTTATTGTACGAAGAGTTCTTTCAATTTTCAAATCAATATGAATTAAATTAAAGCTTTTTGATTGTCGTATCAACTGCCAAAACACCTGAAAAATAAAAAGAATAATTCGAATTAGTATAAATTAAAACAAAATGAATCTAGATTAAAATTAATGCTACTTGGTAACAG
This sequence comes from Fraxinus quadrangulata, assembly GCA_903798255.1. Classification (NCBI taxonomy): domain Eukaryota; kingdom Viridiplantae; phylum Streptophyta; class Magnoliopsida; order Lamiales; family Oleaceae; genus Fraxinus; species Fraxinus quadrangulata. Next base: position 65,629 of record CAIGRB010020647.1, read on the forward strand.
TATTAATAAGAAAAGACAAATTAATCCCCAACAACAGCGTCAAAAACTTGATGTGAGAATTTTTCAACCACAAGTGTACGGTGTCAAGTTTTAATATAGTGAGACTAGAATATCGTTTTTCACAGGGATTGAAATCAAATTCTAATAATTCCTGTAATTAAAATAACCTTAATTTTATCTAGAAATAGGAATATTGGAATGAGATAACTAATTCAATAAATTAACAACTCAATTAAACAAGGTTAACACTAATGGGCTTAAACTCTAGAGATCCAATTTCACCTAACCATATTTCATGCTTCAATCATCTAACTATTCCTTAAGTTATTCTTATGGTTTATTAGTCAAGAGCCCAAAATTATCTTAATCCCCTCTCTCGATGGCAAATTAAGAATTACTCTTAAAATTTTGAGTCTCCATCTAAAATTAAGATGATGAAGTACATTTAGATCTTTGGTTATCTTAATAACTGCAAAGGGATTCCACGGGCCTCTTGAACTCTATAATCTTCTAGGTTGTGTTTATCAATGATCCCTACTTAGAATTTCCTCTCTTGATAGTAAATCTCAAATTCAATATCATTCAAATGGTGATCAAGCATTCAAAAGCATTAAGAGTATATAAACACAAATAAACCAATTGAATAGCTTTTGTAACTTCCAGTTGGGTGCGGGGGTGCCAAACTATGGTGCAGGGGCGCTAATACCCCTTGTAAATTGCAGGGCGCGAGGGTGCCAGTACCCCATGTAAACTGCATTCTTGGTTTAGCTGGCGACACTTGAATTTCTCCTCAATGATTCCACCTTCTCATTGTTGACTCTCATATTATGAAAGTACCTGAATATATCATAAGAAACACATAAATGCAGTAGAAATTCGCAAATTCAGAAATAAAACATATCTAATAACTCCGTTATAAAACCAACTTATCAACCTTCAACTAGGAGATGGGTCCAACCCATTACTTTTAGACCAGACGATGCAGTTGGCTTGCATTTATCCATATTGTGATAAAGGCCGCTGTGACACGAAATGGACTTAAAGAATGTTAGTGGATAATGGAAGTTCGATCAATATCATATTTGGAGCAACCTTTGACAAATTGGAAGTAGACCCCTATGAGCTCACCATTGTATAGCTTCACTGATGATAGCATCACCCTAAGGGAAAAAATCACTCTAGCAGTGGAGATGGGGACGACCCTGTTTATTGCTCATCATTTTATGGAATTCTTGGTAGTAAACAACTGTTCTGCCTACCATGGGATGCTTGGAAGACCAGCTTTGAAGGAACTATGGGTTGTTATATTCATTCACCAATTCTTTATGAAATTCTCTAGTGAGAATGTCATCGTCACTGTTAGGGGTGACCAAATGAGTGAAAAGAGTGCTATTCAAACTCCCTCAGGAAGGCCAAACTAGCGACGTCGATGTAATTTTGATGGACATTGACATGAATGACGCCCTGAACAAGGGCAAATCCCTGAGTAAGAGGAAGACATCAAAATGATAGATGCCTCTAAAGAAAATGTTGTCTTTGAAGCTATAACAACCCTTGAAGAAAGGAGAGTTACTGAAGAAGTGGCTAAATTTGACGAACTAGATCCTCGCATCATTGATTGTGAGCCTGGAACAGTCCCAATGGAATAATTAGAGAGTTTTCCAGTAGATCCTCAGGATCCCTCCAAATGCTTGCAGGTCGAAAAGGATCTGCCAACAGAGGTTAAGGAAAAATTGATATGCTTCTCACGTGAAAACTTGGATCTCTTTGCTTGGAGGCATGAGGACACAGTTAGCATCGACCTAAAGGTTTGTTGTCATCACTTGAAATTTTTTCTTAAAGCTATCCCTCATCAACAGAAAATGAAGGCCTCAACCAAAAAAAGTATGAGGCTCTAAATGATGAGGTAAAGAATTTAATTGACAATCGTTTCATCTGAAAATCAACTTATCCGAAATGGGTATCAAACCCTGTCATTGTTAAAAAAAGAATGGCAGTGGGGGTCATGCAAAGATTTTTCCAGTCTTAATCAGGCTTGCCCCAAAGACATCTTTCCACTTCCACGAATAGATCAACTCATTAATTCTACTGTCGGGCACGAACTACTGAGGTTCATGGATGCCTTTTCAAGTTATGATCAGATCCAAATATACCCAGCTAATGAAGAGCACACGTCCTTCATAACGAACATAGGTCTCTATTGCTATAAAGTGATGCTATTTGTGTTGAAAAATGCCAGGCCACATATGAGAGACTTGTTAACAAGAGGTTTGCAAGCCTCATTGGAAATACAATGAAGGTGTACGTGGATGATATGCTAGCAAAAATCTTGAAAGTAAAGAATCATGTGAAAAACCTTGACGAAGCCATTCGAATACAGCGATAGTATATAATGAGACTGAATACTTTCAAGTGTACATTCAAAGCCGCCTCAGGAAAGTTATTGGATTACATGGTTAACCAAAGGGACATAGAGGCCAATCTTGAAAATATTAGAGCCCTGATCAAAATGAGGTCATTCCAAAAGCCTAAAGAAGTATAGAACCTCACTAGATGCATAGGAACTTTGAGCCGCTTCGTCTCAAAACCAACTAATAAGCGCCTTTCTACTTCAAGGTTCTCAAGCGAGGAAATAAGTTCTAGTGGATAGAAGAGTATGAATTAGCCTTGCAAGAGTTGAAGAAGTACTTGGGACATGCTCCCCCTTTTTCAAGCCTAAGATTGACAAGCATCTACAACTGTAGTTGGCAGTTATCATCGATACCATCAGTTCGGTACTAGTAATAGAGGAAGGTGATCACCAACTACTTGTTTATTATGTAAGCAAAACACTTTGGTAGCAGAGACCCGCTATCCAGACATGGAGAAGTTGGCTCTCTCTTTGGTGACCGCCTTTCGAAAATTGAGGCCATACTTCCAGAACCACACCATACTAGTACTAACCAACTTCTCACTTAAGCAAGTGCCTCTAAAGCCTGAAGCTTCAAGAATAATGATGAAATGGGCCATGAAACTTAGTGAGTTTTCATCGTGTAAGACAAGGGCTGCTATCAAAGGCCGAGCCTTAGCAGAGTTTGCTTATATTCTAGAAATAAAATAGGAAATGGAACCTGCTGAACCTCTCATTGGGAACCTATTTGTTGATGGTTCCTCTGGAGACAAAGGTGCTAGGGGTAAGAATGGTCTTAGTCAACCCAGAAGTACATAAACTTAATTGTGCAATGAGGTTTTGATTTAAAGCTACCAACAATATAGCCAAACACGAGGCCCTTCTGGCTGGCCTCAGATTGGCTAGAAGATGCAAGTGAAGAGGCTAACTATCAGTAGTGACTCACAGTTGGTAGTAAGTTAGGTTAAGTTTCTCGACCAGGGACAAGAGCATGGCCACATATCTGAAATTGGTAATGGAACTTGTTTCATCCTTTGAAAAGTTTGAGTTTGCTCAAATTCCAGGCGCGAAAAATGCCCATGCTGGTACTCTTTTGAAGCTAGCAAGCATAAACGATTCCAAACTGCTTATTATTGTGCCTATAGAATGCCTTCCTAGATCCTTGATTTCTAAAGGTGAAGATATGATGTGTGTTGAAGATACTCTACATGGATGCAACCTATCATAGCATTCCTCAAGGATCAAGTGTTGCCCAGAAGAAGCTTAGAAGACGAGATGCACATTTTGTTTTTTAGGATGATATGCTGTATAAGCAAGGTTTCTCCCTATCCCTACTCTGATGCATAGATGGCGAGCAGACCACCTATGTGCTCCAAGAAATTCATAAAAAGGTTTTGTGAAAAATATACAGAAAGTATTGAGGAAATGATACTATTGGCCTACATTAAAAAGGGATACACATCTGTTTGTGAGAAGGTGTGACAAATGTTAGCACTTCGTGACAATACAAAGATAACCTTCCCAGGGACTAGTGTTGTCTCCACCCTTAGCCCTTCGCCAAAATAGGGGATTGATCCTATAGGACCCTTACCTAAAGGAAAGGGTAGTGCCAGTTTTGCAATTGTCGCCATTGATTATTTTACGAAATTGGTTGAAGCCAAACCCCTGGCCAAAATTACAAAAGCTCACACTTCTAAGTTCTTATGGAAGAACATTATCTGCATATTTGGAATTCTCCACTCGATTGTATCTGAAAATGGGCGACAGTTTGATAACAAGAAATTCAAGGACTTATGTGAGGAACTAGGAATCAAGAAGGATTTCTCCATCCCCCACCATCCTCAGGCTAATGGACAGGTAGAAGATGTCAATAAAACCATCAAGTGCATGGTCAAAAGAAAGTTGGATGCTTCCAAATGGGCTTGGGTGGATGAGCTAGCTTAGGTTCAATGGGCCATCCGAAGCACTAGTAGGATGGCAACAAAAGAAACTCCTTTTTTCTATGGCTTATACATTAGTGGTCCCTACTGCATCGAGAAGTGGTTCGACCTGGAACTTGTAGGATTAAAATCTTGGATGGTAAGGCATAGCCTATCCTTAGAACTCAGAACACCTGAGGTAATACTAACGGTAGAAGTGTAAGTGCTCAATTCGTTTACGGTTTATTTAACCAATAGCTCTTCCACAGTGTGCTCCAATTTCTCACCATCACTAGCATATTCCAATTTCGGCATGTCATCATATTCACCCTCACAATCACTCACTAATTCTCCATTATTATGCAAGATCATCGCCCTTCTAGTTGGACATTAAGAAGCAATGTGTCCCAATCCTAAGCACTTAAAGTACTTGATATCCTGATTCCAAGGGGGTTGAGTATCCGTCTTGAGTGTAGTTTTGCTTCTCTTCCATTTGATAGCTCAGTTCTACCATTTGAAATGGTCTCATCACCTTTATTGTTATCCTACTTCAGTTTTCAAGAAGAGCTAGAACCCGAAGAACCTGATGAATATCTAGTTGTCTCCCTTCTCTTCAATTGCATTTCCACCTTCACAGCTACATGTAACATGTCTTCCAACTCCACATAAAGTTACAACTCTACCACGTTAGCTATATCTTTATTCAAACAATTCAAAAATCGGGCTATCGTGGCCTCCCTATCGTCCTCAACATTTGCTCTAATCATAGTAATCTCCATTTCCTTGCCTCTCACTTCCTTCTCCTTGATGTTACTACTTGATCCCACCAATTGATAGCATAATCAGTAAATTTAAGCACCACAATTTTCACCTTCTTTTCCTCGAGTAGTTGTAAAATATCAATTATACTTTCTTTTCCCACTCAAGTATGCCTCTGAATCACTCATTCCTTTGAATGAAGTAATTGTCATTTTAATATGGCCTATACTTTATCAACACCATCTCCAACAAGATCTATACCCCTCCATTCATGCCTAACTCCTCTATCCCTCATTCTTCCTAATTTGACATCCACCAATGCATCATCATTAATGTCACTATCCGTTTCACATTCACCTGCACAATTCACTCTATGATCCTGGTTACCTTTATCCTTGTGTTAAGAACTTTTCTTGTTCCCTATGCAAATTAGCAAGCAATGTGTCTTGTCTCTCCATCCAAGTCTCTTGCCTATCCATTATATCTCTCATATCACCCAACAACCTTTTAAATTATCGTATTACCTCTTCCGTCATGATGACTTGACTATTCTTCTCGCTTAAAGTAGAATTGTCTCTGTTAGACATCCTAAATATAGTTTAATATTTGTCTCATGTGTGTACATTCGTGTATCACTCAATTTGGATTTTTCATTCTATTAGTCACACCACTCTACTTATTTCCATTCAACGCTTTCTTGCAAGTGTTTCAAAGAATTAATTCGATTTCAATCAAAATTAATCCTTGTAGAGTTTCAAACAAAAATTTGAGTAAGAAAAATGGACTCTAGAATGGCTCAAAAAAGTAGGAATTGACACTTTGAATGAACATTAAGGAACTATTCCAAAATGTATTTCTTGAATATGAATTGGACACTTTTGATTTGGAAATTTTTTTTTTAACTCAAAAAATGAAATTGTATATTGTTGGCAACCTTTTTTTTTATTTTATTTTTTTAACTCGAAAATTCAACTAAATACTAGCAAAAGAAATAAAAATTGATTTGGATGATAAATTAGTACACGAACAACTTTTGCAATTTTATGAATTGGAGATGAAAATTTGAAGAACGGGAAGAACACAGAGGATGAAAATCAAAGATACGACAAAAGAAAAAAAGATATAATCTTGATTTTTATAACCTTGCTCTAATACCAACTGATGCAAACAGACGTAGCAATGGTAGCTATGAACCACACACAAAATTGATTCAATCCAAGAAATCAACGTTTAAATTTGATTAAAAAATATTGAATCTGGTAACTAACGTAATTGCCGACAATATGTTGACCCCATGATTACAAGACTCAAGAATTTTACTCGATTCGTTGAACGCCACAAGAAATAATCTTGATAAGTTCAAAATTAATTCAATGAAAAATGAGAAGAAAGCAATATGCGTTGTAATAATATTTCTCAAATTGTGTTCGTTTACAATGAATGGAACGAGTATTATTTATAAGGTATCCATAAAATCTACTTAAAAATGAAATTAAGTCAAAACAAATATAAACAAATATACCATACAAGAATTTTAACTAAAATAGAAGATTATGCGAAATTTGAAAAATTTGATGCCGGATCTACACTATGCGGTCGCAAATTGTAAATCTATGCAGTCACATCTGAAACCCTCTATTGGAATTTCGGTAAGGTCACATGCCCAGAACAACTATGTGGTCGCGTGACTTGAGCGAGTAGTCCAATTGCTTATTTGACCGGCTTCACTCGCGACCTAGCCATAGGTACTTCCTCAAGGATCAATGAATCCTTGTCCGAAATTGTATTCGTATCATGGATCACATCAAAATGATACTTTTTCATTACAAAGTTCTTTGCAAATAAAAAGAGGTATCATCAAATATCTTTACAAAATAATAAAAGAAATTCAAAGTCCTACTTCTTTAAGCCATTAAACCAAATTCTTCGTAAAATCGCAAGTGGGATATGAGGAACTCAAATTCATGTGAAGATAGGGATGATGGTAGACATTCTCTATCACACCCAACTCAACTTTGGAAAGGTCGAAACAAACGATCGAGCTTGCATAATAAAGAAGGTCAAAATACAGCAAGTATATAATGTGCTTGCAAGAATAAAAGTTACACTCACGTGCTTTTGAGTAGTGGGTGGGAACTATTAGCTAAGGAACCCTATCATCCTCAGAGGTCTGCCACCTTTCCTTAACTTAAAATTAGGTCTCCTTTCACCCCTTAATGGAGGAAGGAAGACCTATGACAATAAGAAAATAGACTCCCCAAGAACACAGTGAGTACTAATCCCATGAATCATCTTTTCTCGGTATAGTAGGTAGGAAGAAGGTTTGAAAATCGTGAAGGGATGTATCCTCACCAAAGGAGGTCTCTGATAAGTGTATTATATACACTTATTCAGGGTCTAAAATAGCTATATTTATAGTTCACCTGAAAAAATATTTCCTTAATTATTGTATTAAATATTATATAGATAAAACTCAATAGTTGAACAAGGACTCAAATGAAAGAAGCAAAAATTGGTGAAAAAAGGGCAAAGTCTAAAGTTTGATGATCAAATTGTAAATATTCAATAGTTTTTTCAGACCACAATATGATACTTTGAAGATTTTTAGGAGACAATTGGATGGAACTAGAACTCAAAAAGGAATGGAATATGATCAAAATATAATCGAAATCAATTTTCAATCGCACAAGTTATATTCCAGATTTTTAGCCTAATATTGAGACCCATTTTTGGTACAGTAAACATCCAAATTGGAAAAATTATATATAGAAAAGTTGTAGCCTTTGATCTAACTTTCCAATGTACTTTGAATTACTTCAATCGGATATCAGGGAAGAAAGTTATGACCAAAATACTTACTACTGTATAGAGACAAAAAATCTGCGCTCAAAGATAACTTTCCTTATTCGATTGGAATTTTTTTTAAAACTAATTTGGATGTGATTTTCACCAATTTTCTACTACTACAAATACCTAACAATAGAATACATATGAGGGACCTCTCATATACATATTGTACTCAAATATTCATTAATTATTATCATGAAAGGAAGAAAATTCATAGTTTTTGTGAGATAATTGAAGAGGACTTGCAATAATTCAATCACATGAAGATTCAAACTTAATTTTTGGGCAAAGAAAAGAAGGTGCAAGTGGAAATTCATTGAGAAACCATTGAAGAGATTCAAGATTTCAAGATTCATCTTCTTCTTCTCAATTAATCAAAAATTCAGGTTATATCTTTTCAATTAAATGTGATTTCTTGTAATTTCGATATGTTAGGCTAATTTTATACATTGTTAGGATGAGATGAACTCTTGTTTTGAAATTTTTAATATTAATTAATTATTTTGACGACTAGTATATTTATTTTCTTGGATGTTTATTATTGTTTTTATCGACTTTTCAATTAATTAGTTACTAATTGAGAAGATATATTGGAAACTAATATTATCAAGAGAGATAATAGGTTTTTAGATAAAAATAATATACATTGTAAAGTCATAAAGGGAATACAAATATACAAAGGTTTTTAGCTAAAACTAATAAACATTGTAAAGTCTTATAGGGGATACAAATATACATCTATACTTTACATGATTTTCATAGGTATTCTAGATCGTTTGATACATTTATCATATTTGCATACTTTATCGAGAGATGGAAGGTCATACGAGGGGAGTAAATTTGATAACTATCGAGAGCGATTTTTAACTACATTAGGAACACTGTCCAACAAGATTGATTACAAATTGTTACTTTAATTCGTTGAGCTAAAAAATAGATTAATAAGGGGGATTCGACATCTTATCAATTCTTTCACTTATTTTAAATCAACCAGTTAAATTACTTTCTAGATTAATCGATAATTTAGATATTAGTATAGAAAACTCAAAATCTATAAAAAAAATCTTCCTTTAGCTCCATGGCTCTAGCCGACACTATTCAATTAAGGTTATTATTAATTTTAACTCAATTGAATAGTTAGTCCTCGTGGGTTCGACACTCTATTCATCATTATATTACTTGACCACAATCCTGTACACTTGCAGTTTTTCAAAGGATCAGTCTCATTTCACAAAAAATAGGTTCCTACTAGTTGGGCCCATGCATTAGAGACAAATAGGGTAGATGCAAGCCCGTACAACCTAATTATGGCTCAAAAGAATGGATGAAGGGTAGACAAAGGATACAATATTTCTCTATGATTTCTACAAGGTCGACGGTCATAATGTTCTATAGGACCTTAGCAGTCCCCAACCAGCATCATAATATAAGTGACCTTTTCTAGGGGTTAGCACGCACTGGCTTGCCCTAATAGCTTGTACCAGGTCGACGGTATTGTAATGGTCATAACCATTTCAGACACTACAACACTTAAATCTATGTTACCCCTACCAAAATTTGAAGAACTCATTATTCCAAGAAAGAAATAGAGAAAGCAAAGATAAATGAATATTCACACAGTCAAGAAATGAATGGGAAAGATCGCCAAATCTTGTAGAAACGACTGGAAAAAATCTCGAGAATTTTAATAATGCAAAAAAAAAAAGTACGGACAATTGTTATTTTCGCAAAGTAATGAATCAAGGGGCTACTAAAGGATTTGCCTTTTAAAGGCGGAGGTCATCAACCTCAACCGTTGGATCAGGATCCTAACCATCCAACCGTCCATTTAAGATTAAATCTAAGCCATTCGTCAGTCTGCCACTTCGTATTCTACAATCTAGATTAGGGCGTCAGCATCACGCGTGCTACTACGTCTGCCTCTCATAAAACACACCTACAACAATCATCATTGCTCATTCAATATGGCAACAGTTACATGTATGAAAAGTTAAACCACTTCAGCTGCATTTTTTTGAAAACGCACAAGACAGCAAATCATTTAGGTACAATAATTAAGAACACCTCGTGTTCCTAATGTTTCAAAAAACACGCCTCTTTAGAATTAATACATTACAGCCTCAAAAAATAGTAGAGGTACATTGCCCCAGTCTCGACATGAATAGCTTCAGCAAGGCTTCAGATATGCAAAGTTACTTCTGAGCAAACAACCTCAGTTTAATAGCCACTTCTGGTGTTCCCCAACCTTTTCTGAATAATTAGAAATTTCAAAGTGCACAGTTTTGGACAAAACCATCGATAAGTACCTCGAGTAATTCATAATAGTTCTAATTTTAAATTCTAATTATAATATAAATATTTATATTTAGATTTGGGGGACTATTGTGGGGTTACAAAAATAAGCGTCCCACCAATTTTTTATATAACAGAAGTCCATACATTATATAAATAATCATGCATAAAATTGGGGGATTATTGTTCTGTCTCGCCACCGAGGCTCCTAGTAGAGACCACAGTGTAGTCTATGTGGGGATATTGAGTCAGATCTGACTAGGTCAACAAAGATCCAATTGGTGAAAATAAAGAAGTCAAAGAAGAAGCTAATCCCATTTGTTTTGAAGCTCCATTTTGCCTAAGCCATCACTCCATCCGAAGCTTTGTTTGGCTGAAGCCCTGGCTGTCTGTTAGAGGATCTGCAAGTAATCTTTACAAATGATTGATGTAACGTTTATAATAATAAAAGTCAAGTTTGTTAGTCTAGGGTATAGGATGGCTCACCTGTTGTAAATATATTAAATGCGTAGCAGACTGAGTGATGTGAGGCTTTGGGCTGGGAGATGAAGCCACGTGGTTCAGATCCAACGGCAACCACTTCGGCCAGAACTCTATAAATAAACAACTTCAGTAACATTTGTTTCTAATGCAACTCTTCACACCTAAAAATACACCTGGTTTCCTTTCTTGCTCATTCCCTATTATTTGCTTGAGTTTAATTTGTTCTTACTTTGGTTGAGTTGTTTAAGATTGTTTGTTTATATGTAGTCATCTTTGATCATTCCATGTAACAATTACGAAAAACGGGGGTAACATTTGCTTTCAAGATCAAACTGACCTTACAGTTTTCAATTTTTCACTTACCACATCTGTACTTTGTCATATCTATTATATATCTACTTTTGCTTTTATATCAAATATATTCATATATTGCATATGTATGTTTTATAAACAAAATAAAGCTTTATTTTTTCACAATCATTTTTATTGTTATTTCACTTTCTTAGTTATGCTGAATAGAGCTTTGAAGTGTTTGGTGCTACATAAGAATTGTTACAAATTGGGATCACTTAGAGTCATCATGTTATGGGAAGCTCGAAAATAAAGATTCACAATCAGCAATTTATGAGACTATAGAGAAAGAGCCGGAGAAAGAGAGAAGAAAGGGAAGGAATCACTAAAAAAAAAAATTTGTCATTCGCAATGGGCAAAAAAAATCGTTGCAAAAGACCTTTCGTAATGTTGAGACGTAGGTTTCGGGTTTCAACGTCCTCATATAGTAAAAGGATATGAAAATGTTCAAAGGTTGTTGCAAAAAGCTTTTAAGAAAAGTTGATGTTAGTTTTGTACAACGTTCATTGACTGTTGTGTTAATATTTTTTACAACGTTATTTGATTGTTATTGTTACACTTTTTGCAACACTTTTTTTAATTTATTATCTTTATCTTATTTGCATCGTTTTTTAAGTGTTGTGTTTTCTTTTTGACAACATTTTTTGCCCATTATCATTTTTTTTTCCTTAATTTTTTGCAACATCTGTAATTATTGTCTTTTCCTTTATCTTTTCTTCTTGGCAACATTGTTGCCCTTTGTCTTTGGTCCTTTTATTTATTTTTTTCTATATATTCTACAATATTTTCTATTTTTATAGCAATTTATGCACATTGACCTACAAAATTAACGACTTTTTACAATTATTTACACATAGGTTTTTTGGTACAGCTTGAAATGGAAAATAAATTCATTATAAAATTTTGAATCCATACGCAATAAACATAGAATACATGTAGCTATTGTTTCATTATGAAATGGACAATGTTCGATGCCCATAATCTTGAACAAGTTCAATGAATCCAAGTGAAATTGGCTTAGACCAAGACTTAATCATCAAGTAAACCACGAAGTATAAATAAAGAAAGCAAGAACAGATTCTGAACAAGAACAAACTGCAACACAGGGATGGGGATTTTTAAACGAACAACACATAAGTTTGATTGGATATTAATAAAATCCTAGAACTTCTATCCTTATCGAATAGATCATCATTTACATAAATGCAGAAACATAAAAGGCAGAATTGCTGAAGCAAAAAATATGAGAAATGCAAAACTTTATAAGCACAAATACAGAAATATAGAAATGCAAAAATACCTTCGTCAAATAAGTTTAATACTGCTCTTTGATATCTTCTTTCCTTTTAAAATCTTCTTTTCTACCGGCATTTTCCGAGACTTGCTTCATCGCCCAATGTGTCGCTTGCTTACTCATGTGTATTATCCTCCATCAAAAGTCAAATTCCCTCAAACAAGTGTTTAGAGCTTAACCCAGACATTTAATGCTTTTTTTATGCACTTTTTTTTTCTGATTTTCAAATGTGTGTGTGTGTATATATATATATTGGTATTCCCTCTTTTAAGCTTTCTAAATGACCAATATAACGGGTTTTAGGCCGATGACTCTCAAGTCTGATAACTTTAGGACACCAGATTTTAAACACTCTTACATGCTTAATAATCCAAGTCAAAAAGGTTTCGAAAAGAATTTTCACATTTAAAAATTTATGCCTTGATCAGTGCAATGCCCCTTATCAAACACATTCAAGCAAATCGACCTCCAACTTAAGATTTTTGCCCAATTTTATCTTGTTAATCTAAGACAATTCACACAAATATTTTCACACATAAAATCCTTGTCCACATCCATATCTTCCTACAATAGTAAAATCACCTCCAAACTGTGCACTAAGGATGAGTAATTTATTATGGATTGAGTAAAACATCTATGTTCAATGTATCAACCTATCTAACATATTAATCAACTCATAGCATCATACTATCTTACTTAATTCTAGTGCACATATAATATCAAATTTTGTAAGGTTAACTATCAATCAGTTTAATATGCAACCTATCTACAGTTCATAAATCAACACAAAATCTCAAATTTAATCATCATTGTCAGCCAGACCATCTAAATCCACACAAGCACACAACCTAAAATAAGAAAATATAAAAATGTTTTTGAAAAATTTCAAATTTTTATGATTTTATTATTTTTTCTATTATATATTAAAGCAATAACGAAAAACAAACACATGAACACTAAAAAACACAGAAAAAGAAAAAAATCCAAAGTTTTTCCCACCCCCAAACTTAGAACCGACATTGTTCTTAATTTCATAAAACATAAGTAAGAATATAAGGGGATGGAGAAGAAAAGGAAGAAGGTACTCCCCGAATTTTCTATTGAAGGCATGATGCATTATGTGTTACGGCTAGACAATCTTCTTCATCATGCTTTCCCTTGATCTGTGTTGGTTTGAGTATTACGTGACATCATGTTTCTACACATAGCTGTCAAATAAAAAAATTAAAGATCAAATGACCTAGAACATGTATTACTTAGCCCAAACAATAGAAATAATCAACAATAAATTCAATAGTTTAAGGAAAAACATGATAGGATAGTGATACCCTGTAAATTGAAACATACAACCTATTCATCGAGAATAAAACTACGTGTAATGTAATACAAAAAATAAAATAAATAAAAGGATTAGAAAATTGGGTTGCCTCCCAATAAGCGCTGAATTTATAGTCTTTACCTAGACTATATGAATAAATTGGTCATAGTGGCTCATACTAGAATCTTGCAACCTTACACTCTTTGCAATCTCGAGCATTGCATCCTCTTTTTGCCCTCCAAACTTTGAACTCTCTATTCTCATCTTGTCCAATGCTCCCTAGATATTTAGGTTTTATCTCATTGGATCTTTGTTGAACTTCTTCAACAACAGATCTGGCTACCTCCAGGATGGATGGTTGCTTAGATGGATTATGTACTTTAAGGATCTCATGTGCTTCCTCCATCCTTATAATAAGCTCAACCTTCTCCATGTCAATCAAAGTTCAACTTGTTGATAAAAAGGATTGACCTAAGATAATTGGCATATCGTGGTCGTCTTCGAGATCCATAACAAGGAAGTCTGCCGGGAACATCAGCTTCCCAACTTTGATGAGCGCATCTCCAACTTTGCCCCATGGGTATCTCATGCTCTTATTTGCCAGCAACAGTATCACATTCGATCTTTTGACTTTCCCAACTCCCAGTCTCCTAAAAGTAGACAAATGCATTAAATTTAACTTGCACCTATATCACATAAAGCATTAAAATGAAATTCTTTGCCTAGTGAAATTGGTAAAGTGAAACTCCCTGGGTCCTTAAGTTTTGATGACAATTTATTTTGCAGCCTTACACTGCTCTCCTTAGTCAATATCACTTTTTCCCAGACTAGAATTTTTCTTTCCTTAGATATCATGTCCTTCAAGAACTTTGCATACATCAGGATCTGCCGGATTGCATCCATGAATGGGATGTTGATGTGGATCCTTTTTAGCACATCCAAGAACTTATCGAATTGATCATCGAGTTTTTTCTTTTTCAATCTTTGTGGAAAAGGTAGTGATGGTACAATTGCTTTAGTAAGAGCGATTTCCTTAACCTTTATATCCTCTGATGCTCTTTCTGTCTCTGCTTCTTTGTTCTACTCAGATTCATCCAATTGCTCCTTAATTATGGTATGTACCTTTTTTTATAGCAACTGGTCTCTTTACATTAATATCTGGCAGTTGAACTCCACTGCGAGTAGTTATTGTCTCAATCTGTTCTTCTTCCATGACCTTCACTGTCATTACCTACTGTTTGGGATTTATTGTGTTACTATACAGTGCTCCAGTGGTCTCTCTGAAAGTGCTTTCGCTATTTGTCCCACCTGATTTTCAAAATTTTTAAGGTAGCTCCCTGAACTTGCAAGCTCTTATTCGTACGTTGCATGTGTTGAGTAGATATTTTCGCCAACCTAGTGACAAGATCTTCTAATGAAAACTTCTTCTCATTCTGTTGAGAACCTAGTGGTGCAGTTTGTTGTGGTGTGATCTGAGCACCCTAGTTATTGCTCCACTAAAAACCTGGGTGATTTCTCCAGCTTGGGTAAAAGGTGATAGGATTTGGATTGTGTTGTTACTGTTGAAAATTCTGAGTGTAGTTCACATCCTCCATTATCTGAGCAAAAAGATATCCTACATGACAATCAACATTCTCGTGGTTCCCTCCACAATGTTTGCATTTCAGTCCTATGGTCTGGGCTATATTCATCTAATCCATCTTATGTGCCAATGATGCCAATTGTGCTAAAATTGTTGTTAAAGAATAACATCAAATACCCCATCAGCTCTTTTTCCACTTGTCCTTTTAGTAGGCCAAAGTGCACTGGTAAATACCAGATCATCCATGATTTGGTAGATTTGATCAGCGGTTCTTTTTGTGATAGAACCATCGCATGGGGAGTCTACATTAGCTCTGCTTTTTGGATTCAAACCAATGTAGAAGTACTGCACCTAAAGCCATTTTTGCAATCCGTGTTGTGGGCATTGGCGGCATAAACCTTTGTATCATTCACATGCATCTGAATAGCATTTCGAGTTCAGTTGTTGAAATGTTGTAATCTCGTCTCTTAGCTTTGCAATCCTTTTAGGTGGAAAACATTTGCTAAGAAATGTTTTACTTAACTGGTTCCATGTAGTGATGCTCTGAGGTGGACAAGTGTCTAACTACTTTCTGGCAGAGTCTCTCAACGTGTATAGAAAAAGCCTCAGCTTGATTGCTTCATTGGACACCCCTGAATACTCGATAGTTGTACACATGTCCAGAAAACTTGATATATAAGTTTTGGGATTCTCCGAAACTCTCCCAAAGAATTGTAGCGCGTTTTGGAACATGTTGATCACATCAATCCTCATATAGAAGTTTGCATGACCAAATGCCGAATATATTATATTAGATTGGCTTTCCACAACCGGTGGAACCATATACTCTCTCATTAGCCTTACATTTTCATTAGCTGTAGCTACATTCGGTCGTGCTGCTTCCAGATTTGCCCCTATGACTAGTTGATTCGGATTTCCCTCTGCCTAACTTTCTCTTTCTATTTTTGATGTGTTTCCAACTGTTATCTTTTTTGAAGGTTGAATGTTCGTTCGATCTCCAGGTCAAATTGAGCAAGATTGTTGGTTCTCGAACTTCGCATACAAGGTCTTGAAAAGGTAAGTAGGAAACACTATAATGTTTTTTTTTAATAAACTACACTAAAAAAAAGTAAAATTCAAAGTGAAGCTAAAATTAACTAAACGTATCAAAAATAGTTGTCCTCGAAAACGGCGCCAAAAATTTAATCCTTTGAAAACTCACAAGTGAACGGGACCATAGTCAAGTAATAAAGTAGTAAATAGAGTGTCGAACCCATGAGAACTACGTGATTGATCGAGTTAAAATTAATTCCAACTTTAATCGAATAACAAACAAATTTTATGATTTTTTTATGCTAATTCCTAAATTATCGATTAAACTAGAAAGCAATACAACTTGTTTGATTTCAAATATGTGAAAGTATTGCTAAGATGTCAAATCACTGTTGTTAATCCATTTTTAGTACAACGAATTAAAGTAACAATTTGTAATCAATCTTGTTGGTCAGTGTTCCTAATTTAATTGAAAACTTCTCTCGACAGTTATCAAATATNTAACGTCAAAATAATTAATTAAAAACTAAGAATATCATAACAATTGTTCATTTATATCTTTAACAATGTAAAAATCTAGCATAGCATAATATTGAAATTAAATATGTAAAAGTGGAACGAAATCACCAAAAATTGACGAAACGTGATTGATTTTCCAATTAAAGTTGCCCAATCTTCCTTGAATTTCCAGCCACTGTTCGAGTGTATGTGCGTACCAAAAACTTTGCAATTTCTGTTCCAGTTTTCTTTTCCTGGCTACGGTAGTTCTTTTTTTTTTTTCCCTTTTCCTCAATGCGTGATTGGCTTCTGCGTGTGTGTACATATAATTCCTTTGAGCCGCCAATGTGGTGTAGTGTAAAAAGAA
Source organism: Fraxinus quadrangulata (assembly GCA_903798255.1). Lineage (NCBI taxonomy): Eukaryota > Viridiplantae > Streptophyta > Magnoliopsida > Lamiales > Oleaceae > Fraxinus > Fraxinus quadrangulata. Next base: position 82,760 of record CAIGRB010020647.1, read on the forward strand.
CTCCAGATGGTAATTTAAGTTTTAATCCAATTGCAAGTCCACAAGTGAGGCCCATTAATAATTTCTTTTTCTAAGTCCTCAATTCTTTTAACATAATGCAATTCAATCCTTGATTCCACTTAATTGTGCAAGCCAATTTAATCCCCGTACTTTGAATTTTGCTATTCTTCGCCACTTTTTGCTTCCTTCCTTCAATTCCTTTTCCATTCAATGAATTTCACCTATTAAACATAAAATGTAACAATTTAGAATATATTTTGTCAAGAGAACTATCAAATGTCGTTATTTTAAGTCCCGAATAATATAAAAATTACGCTTATCACCGTGTCTCTGTCGATTGATATGATGTTTATGATCTGTCTAAAGATGCCTTGAATAGCCCGTGGCTCTCCTCCTCAAGTGATGCAGTGAGTAGCCACTACAGAAATTCACTCAATCCAAATGTCTGAAAGACCGAGTCATTTAGCTAGTAAAATCCCATCTAGAATAGACCTAAGCTTTGCTTCTAATATCATGCACGATCCGTACGAAGTTGTGAAAGCCCTAATACATTGACCTGCATGATCTTTGATGATGCACGCTTTCTTCTTATCATTTCCTTCATTCTTTCAAAAGGGTTTGTGGGTCTCTATTTTACTTAATCTATTCTGCCACCATTGTTGTCACCTCAACTACTGCTTACTATCATCCATATTTCGAAGAAGGTTCGTAAACCCTAAGTAAAAATTCTTTTGTTTCTATATAATTATTAGTGTGTGCTTTCTATTTTATGGGTATTGTACGCTTATCTGGACCTTTAAAGTAGATTAATTATTATTAATTTTGATGAATTATAGCTTAATTCAATATATAATTCATTTTTAGGAGAAACATGAGGCAAAATGAAGGAATTGAAAAAAATAAGAAAAATACGTTAAAATGGATAAAATTCGGAGTTCAGAGACTAAATATAAAACTCTCAAAACATTACTCGGGCTGCATATTCATGATTGGAGAGTGCTAAAAGTCAATTGGATACAAAATAAAGGCAAATGCATGAAAAATAATGAAATATGACCAAGATGCATATTATGGAAAGTTCGGGGACCAAATTAAAATTTTGGAAAAGTGCAACCTTCCTCGCATGCACACATCCCAAGAATGAAAGGCAGAGGTCAAGCTTCTCTAGAGATGCAAGCGCGAACCCATAGGCGACATTCACGTGGTGCTTTTTTGGGTTGACATGTTAGTTTCCTTTTACCACACAAACTATTTTCGGAATGAAATCTTAACCACCTATTTTACCTAATTGAGGTTGCCATTGATGAGGCATACCACATTAGAGTGTAAAGAAGAGATATAGCACAAAAATCAAGGCAATTAACACACAAAGATTGAAGAATCAAAGCTTGGTTCCAAGATTCAAAAAGAGAAAATGGACTTCTCATATTTCTTTGTTCTTAAACGTGAATGATGTCAAATCAATTCTTTTTGTGTAATTCACATGGGAATATAGTAGGCTAATTATTCTCCTCTATTGGATGAAGATGAAATCTTTTCTTATATTTTTTTATTTAAGACAAGTAGTTTAGTTAAATTCTTATTATTCTTGATTGATTGATTGATATTGCATGCTAAATTTCATTATTTGATTGTCCTATCACCAATTTAATATATGATTGCTTGTTATAGTATTGTAAGGCTCACAAAAGATTTAAAACACTGCAAGGTTAATGCACAAATAATAGATGTTAGGGATAACATATGTGGAATGTGCAATCTCTTTGACAATCGTATGTTTGAATGTGTTCTACTCTTAAGAATTTGGACTAGGAATAGAATTAGGTCGTGTGTAGAGTAAACTTAATTTTCTTGAAAAAGAAAGTTAAATACCATAGGATTATTGATTGTCAAGAATGCATGAATAAAAATAGAATACATAATCGAGAATTAAATTAGATAACAATAAGTGTATTCGTAGTACAATGCACTCATTCCACACAAATAAAAACCAACGTTTTACATATTTCTTAGAATAACATATGATAATTACAATTCACAAATATATTTTGTTACATACTTTGAATATGATTAGAAACTAGCACATTTTAATTGAAATTTATTCGTCATGGTATGATACATATTACTCATCACGTATTACTTGTTAACGATCTCATACGCTTGTGGAATTTACACAAACAAGTTTTAATGTTGTTTTCAGAAATAAATTGTTTAAGTTTATTGTTATAAACTAGAGAGAAAAAGAGAGATGAATGAGAAAAGTCAATAAAATTGTGTGTATTATAATAAGAACCAAAGCCCCATATATATAGGGAAGAATTAGATATACAATGGTAATAAAAACTAGGGCTACAAAGGTATAATTGTTATTTACTAATAAACATATTATTTACAATACTCTATCTTGAATGACACATTATAAAATGGCTGCCTCGTTAAAACCTTGTAAAGAAAATCCAATTGGACAAAACATGATCGAAGGAAAGGAATAAAGTTATTTTCCCTAATTTCAATTTTTGTATCAATTCCTCATTGCCTTGTACATCATTGTCTTCAAATAATACTATCTGCGTACGAGATATTTATCAATATTTGATAATTGTAATAGCATGATGATTTGAAAAATAGCTCTTGCGGATCTTTTCGGGAGTCTCATACATATCAGAGTGTTATTTTGAAGGTAAATATCCTTTAGATTATGGGTATTCATTACACAATATGCCTCGTTGAAATTTTATTAGGAAAATCGCGTGGGAAAAATCCTAATGAAGTGAAAAATAATAGTACATTATTCTTTCCAATACATTACAAAAGTTGTCTCGTTAAAAACCTTGCCAGGAAGACTCAATAGGACAAAACTTTGGTCAAGAATAAAGAGTACAACGTGTATTCATTCTCTCTCATAATAATATTACTTAAATTATATGTTCCGGGAATATTAAATCTTTCAAGGTAACAATAATAGCAATTCCAGATGAGTTGGCTATAATCAAATTTATTATATGTATATCAAATTTCATGTATTATGAGACTAATAAAATAGAGACTTGTGATTACATCTAGCCATGTCAACGAGCCAAGCCGAGTCTCGAGCCGAAACTTGAAGCTCGGGCTCGACTTGAGCAAAACAGGTCCGAGCTTTTTTGGGTCCAAACCGAGCCGAGCAAAAGTTTGGCAAAAAAATTGAGGCTCTGCCCGAGCCTTAGCGGGACGAGCCGAGCCGGTTCGATTTTGTTTTCTCTCGGTAGGTAGTAAAAAATAGCTACCTACGCACAGGCACAACATTTTTGCTGCTTACATGCACAGGCAAATGCTATTTTAATTTAATGGGTTGTTTTTTAACGTGCTGGCTCGAGCTTCGGCTCGACTTTTTTTGGGTCGAGCTCGAGCCGCCCGAGTCGGCGAGTTTTTTTGTCATTCTTAATTACATCCATCATATGGTAATTTTTCTATTTATACATGTCTTATCAAAATTCATTATATATAGAGCGTACATTGCATATTACGAATTTATTTTTCTATTTTAATTTTACATAAACATATACTTTTAGGTGTTCGAACCGGAGATTCAGAAACTTCGGTTTCATTAGTAAATTCAATTTGCTAGAATTGTTTCCATTTACTTGGCTAATTATTTTCTCGATCGGTATACTTCGACGAATTTATTTCGATTCCTTGCTATTCATTTATAATGCAGTACATCATGTACAAAAGCATTGTCGACAACTTTGTCTTTTTCGATTCTATTTGTTTTACATAATGACATAACTTATGAGATATCTCAATTTTCAATATATCAAGTATCTAAACCTCTCGTGGCATTTTAGAATTTGGTATGTTTAAATATTTATAAAAAGTATATGCCTCCTTAATTGGACCATCTTTACTAATTACTCTATTTTTGTTTGGAGACTTTTTTTTTTATTAAAATCAAATATCATCACAATTCAGGCATACCATAAATTTATTAAATATAATATTAACAAATTGTCCCTCAGGACGTTAATTCAAGTTTGAGCATTTAAAGATGATGTGTGAGATATTATCGATCTCATTAGTCAGTAAATACATCCAAATAAATTATCTTTCAAACTTCTGATTTAAATTACCTTTTGCAATATTTAGATAAAGATACATTTGTACATTACTTCCAATTTCTTAATTCCTTCCCCTAGTGCTCAAAGAATCCAATTAAATGGATAATCAGCAAATCGCTTTATAAAATATCACCCGTTAGAGCTTGGGATATTGTATAAGGGTGAAAGCTATGCATTTCTTCTTAGCGTTCTTTACTTTTCATCTCAGTGCAATGTGGTGGATAATTGTACATATATTACACTATCAAATAAATAGATAAAGAAGTCAGGCTTTGACAATAAGCCATTATAATAGAAAGAACTATGATATTAGCATGATGCGTAAAAGCATAACTATGATGTTAGCATGATGCGTAAAAGCATTTCCTAAACAAAAATGGGAAGTACTTATTCTCAATTGAATTACTTGGAAGCGTTTAACAAGCAATAGTGTTAAACCATTTATCGACATCTCAACTAACACTTATTAAAAATTTGAGATTTAGGATTACTAACATTAACAAGACACATCGTCTTGATTGTATAATCTGAAAATTATGCTCATAATTTAAAATTTAAACAGTAATTTTGCAAACTTCAGGTTGCAAACACAATGCAATCATTTAGTAAATGTATCAAATCTACTAAATACAAATAATATCTAGTTGGTTGTTGTGGAAGATGATGGGACCTCATACATCACCCTAATTAATTTTAAAATATAGGAAACCCAGCCCGTATTAACCTAGTAATGGTTAATAACCAATAATAGAGAGAACAAATATCATAATGAAATTCATTAGATTGAAAAATCTTCTAGCTATTTGTGAAATGTCCATTTGAATTTTCAATTTCGTATTATTATTGATCCAGTGATAGTCTAATTGGTCATGTCAAATAATAATACATATAGTGATTGAACTTATGGTTCAATATAATGTTTGCCATTTGAATAGCTATTCAATAAAGCAAAAAAAAAATCAATTAATTTCGAGAAATATGATTAAATATTGTATAATCGCATAAACATTAATCAAGTAGTCAAACTAATCAATGTCAACATGATGTGAGTTTTATATTTTCCTTTCAAGATAAACATTAATTCAAAGTATATAATCTTCAAAGCATATACTACTTCGAGAGCACATTGTACTTT